>CADCXC010000017.1:0-36021 GCA_902806595.1 Pyrenopolyporus hunteri | reverse complement strand
AATAGTCATAAATATTAATAATATGTATCATTCTTATTTTATAACTTTTTAAATATATAATGATTTACTAATTTTATTTTTGTTTCGTATTTTATTATAAAATTATATATTTTTTAATTATTTATTAAAAATTTATTCGTTTTACAATATAAATTTTATTATTATATTATTATTATTATCGTATTTGTTTTATTATATTTATTATTTATTTACGTATTTATTATTTATTATTTTATATTAGTTTATATCGTATTAATAATTTAATATTATTTTATGTTTTTAAAAATAATTTATTTTAAATTAATATTATAAATTTTTAAATGGTCGTCATTATTTTTAAATTTATATTATTATTATTATTTATTATTAATACTTAAATAATCGAAATATTTTATAAACGATTTTTTTTTAATTGTTGTTATTATTAACGTTAAATACATAATTTTTATTTTAATAAATTATAATCTTTATTAATAAATAATATTATTGTGTCTTTAACGTTTTTAAAATCGTTATTTATTAGTAAAATATTATTGTTAATTTGTGGGTAAAATTTTTTATGTAAAGTTTATATTTTTAAAATCGAGGATATTTATAATAAAAATATACTTATATTCTTTAAAAATTATCTTTCGTTAATAATTTTATTATTATATTATTATTTTTCAAGATTATAATTGGTACTTATATTATTAAAAATAATTTATAGTAACGAATTAAATAAATATTAACTTTTTAATTAATAAATTTTATTAATCGTAATTTTATATAATAATTAACGTAGCAAAACAGTATTATAATAAAAATATTTATTTTTAATTGCGATTATGTTCTTTATTCGCGAAAGATATTATTAATAGTTTTATATAAAACATCGATTATGAACGTAAATATTTATTATATAAATAAGATTTATTTATTTTTTGCAATTAAATACCCTATTTATAACTAAAATTTGAGCGTATTTAAATATTTAAAAAAATTATATCGGTTATTTTCGATTTATTTTTTTATATAAATATTAAATTTTATAATCGAAAATAAGAATATTTAAGTTTTATTATAGCAAATGAATATTTATCATCGATTTAAAATAAAATATATTTAATACTAATATATAATAATAATAATAAAATATTACGAATATATCGTTCAAATAAAAATAAAATATAAAATTAATATTTTTATTAAATAAAATATTATATAATTTGGTTAAACAAATATTTATATTATTAATATATTAAAATATTAAACTAATTTCAACTTCGATACTTGGTTATTATCGATTATTAATATAATAAAATTTGGCGATTAAATCGTAATCGTATCAAATTTTAATGGTTTAAATTTTATAAATTCGAGATAATAATAAAACGTATGATTAAAAAGTTTAATTATTCGACAATATAAAAAGTTTAAATAGCTTAATTTAAAGTTAATAAATTTATAAAATTTTATTATTTAAATAATAAAATAATATAATAAAAAATAATAAAATATTTATTTATTAAATTTAAATAATAAATTGTATACGAAATCAATTTTTTCAAACGTTTATATATAAATTATATAAAATACATTTAATAACGAATTTTCTACTTTTATTAGTTAACTGTTAATAATTAAAATCGATTATTATATTTATTTATAGTAAATATAATTAACTTTAATTTTAATATATTTACGATTATTTTTCGTTTTCATAATTTTACCATTTATAACATTTTTGAATTTAATAAAAATTTATTTTTAAACTGCTCGATAAAATTTTGTTATTTTATAATTATTTTATGTTACTTTTTATATGCTATTTCGCAAAATTTATTTATATATTATATTACTTAAATCAATTAAAAATAATTTTATATATTTAAATGTCTTAAAATTATATTTATTATTTTATGTTATTTTTTAAAAATATCGTAAATTTAATTTTTACTTTAAATTCAAAACTATTTTATAAATTTTAATATTTTTCGAATAATGTAAATTTTCCATATTACTTTTAATCGTTTTTAAATTTTATTATTATTTATTATTTTCGAAAAATTTATCGTTTATATTTTATATTTTTTTAAAAATCGTCATGAAATTTACTTTATGGTTGTTTTATCTTTTGTAAATATTCGAAAATTTATTTTAATAATTTTAAAGTTATAAAATATTATATATTTTTATATTAATTCGAAATTTATTTTATATTACTTTTGTGCTCGTTATGTAAATTTTATTTTATATTATTTTTAATAAATTAAAAAATATTATTACTCATTTTATATATTGTTTTTTTTATCGCTCTTATCTAATAAATTAATTATTTAAATTAATTATTTATCGAAAATCATAATTAAAATTTACTTTTGTTATTTCATCGTAAGTATTTTTACTTTATATTGTTTAAAAAGTTTTTTTTAAAAATTTATATTAACCGCGGTTTTATATTTACCTGGAGAAACTTTAAATAATTTCTTCGAAAATATTAATTATTAATATCGAATTAATTATTTTTAATTATACTAAATATAAAATCATTGTATTAAAAATATTTATTATACAATAATAACGGTAACATACTTTATTATTTTATGTATTATTTATACAAATTTTAAAAAATAATATAAATATTAATATTGAGGTAATTAATTTATTTGATTTATATATATATAATTTATTTCAATTTACTATTTTGTTTTTTATTATAGTTATCATATGGTTACTTTTTTTCTATTAATAACGACTTTTTTTAAATATTTTAATATAATTCTATTATATCAATCGTATTAAAATGATCTTATTCGAATTTTTTTTAAAATATACGTTAAATTGCACCATTTATATAATTAGCCCTATATACTTTAAATTTTAATATAAATATATTTAATTCGATTTATTTACTAAAAATAAATTAATAATAAAATTTTATTAATAATAATAGTTAATATAATTTTATTAAAAACGATTTAATTCATATTATTGTTTTAGCTTAACAATTAATATTTAATATTTATTAACGGGTTAATAATTTATATAAACGTTTAATTATAATATACTTTAATTTAATAAATTTTTAAATTTAAAATATAAATATTATAAATATCGATTTTTTAACGTTTATTTTAAAATTCGATTTTAAATATCGTAAGTTATTTTTTATATTTTATATTTAATTTTTAAATATTTTAATATTTAAGTTTTACTTTAAAATTATAATTTTTCATAAAATTTATTAATAATTTTATTATAACTTTTAAATTATTATATTTATTTTAAAATAAATTATTATCGAAATATTATAGGTAAATATGGATAATTTCGAAGATTATTAATAAATATTTAATATAATTAAATTATTAATTAATATATTTATTCGAAAACTTTAAATTAATTAAATTTTAATTAATTTTTAATTAAACTTTAATAAAACCGATTTACTTTAAAGTTTTTATATTATCGAAATTTTAAATAAATATTTATCGAAATATTATAATTACTATAATATATAATAAAAATATATATATATAATATTATTAAGGTTCGTTTTAATTCGTATTTTATTTTTATTAATAATTAATAATATTATATATATAATTTTTTATATAAATTATTTAATTATTTAAATTAATTAAATATATAATATTATAATTTTATTATAAAATTTTTTATCGAAATTATAATAAATTTTTATAATTTACGAAATTATAATTATATTTTACCGCTTTTATACGAATTATATTACTTTTAAAATATAATAATTTTATTTTAATATTTAAAATAAGTAAATTTTATATTAATTTAAAATTTTAACGTTTTTTATTTTATTAAATAAATAAATTATATTTAATAAAATTTTATATTATTTTAAATAAATTTTATTTACGATTTTAATTTAATATATTATTAATATTTATTTTAATTTATTTAAAAATTTTATATAATTTAATAATATATTAATAATATATTAATTATATAAATTTTATAAATATTAATAAATTTTATAATTTATATAATCGTATAAAATATCGTTTAAATAAATTTTTTTATATATTTAATACTTATTTATTTTTAATTAAATTTATTTAACGTATTTTTATTAATTTTAAACGTTTTTTAATTATTTAATAAATATATTTAAAATATTTCTTTTATATTAAATTATTTAAATAATATATTCGTAATATCTTTAATAAAAAATTATAACATTTATTTATAATATATTTTTTTTTATAATCGTTAAAAATCGTTTAACCGATATTTATTTTTATTTTTAATTAATATATTTATTTAATTTATATTTTATTAACGTAATTTTTAAACATATATATAATTACTTTTAACGTATTTATTATATTTATTATTTAATAATAATATATATTTTTATTAATTGTATTTATTAAATAATATTTTATTAATATATATATTAATAATTTTTTTATTTATTATATTTAAATTTTAACTTTTACGTTTATTTATTATAAATTTTATATAAACGAAAAAATTTAAAATAATTAATTATTAATAAATATAAAAAAATACTTTAATATAACGTATATTTATTATAATTTCGAAAATTTACGTTAATTATTTATAATTTTTTCTAGTTAAGTTTTTTTATTAATAAATTAAAAAATAAATAAATTTTTATTATTTTTAATTTCGTTAAATTTTATAAAATAATTACTATTTTACAATAATTATAAAATTATTAAATAAATAAAATATTTCGATTTTAAAATTAATTAATAAATCGAAATAATAATTAATAATAAAAAATTTAATTAAATAATATATTTAATTTCGTATTTTATATTATATAATTATATTAAATATTTTATATAAAATAAAAACGATTAAATATATATTTATAATTTTAATAATTTAATTATATAAATTAAAATTTATTTTATTTATATTTATTATAAATAAAAATATAATTTTATAATTTTTATATTTCGTTAATTTATTATTATAATTTTAATTAATTATATAATTAATCGCGTAATATAAATTAAATAATAATTAATTTTATATAAACGATAAAATATATTTTTTTTTTTAAAACGTAATAAATTCGATTTATAATTAATTAAATTAATAATTTTAAATATATTATATATTTACGAAGGTAAATAATTAATATTAAAACGATATAATTAAATTAATAAATATTTTAAAATAATTATCGTTTATAAAATTTAAATAATAATAAAATTTCCGTAAAATTATTTTTTAAAAATAATGTTTTTTAATTAATGATAAATTAAATTAATTATATTCGATGTTTTTTATATTAAATAATTTTAACCGTAAATAAACGTTAAATTATTTCGACGAAGTTTTTTTTCGATAATCGATGTATTTGTAATTTATTCGTTTCGTAATACGGTTAATTTTAATTTTTTTTTTCGTATAATTCGTTTAATTATTTTATTAACATTTAAAAACGAAATATTATTATCGGTAAAATTTTTAATAAAATTAATTAAATTTTCGATAAAGTTAATAATAATATTCGAAGTTTTAAACGTTATAAAAATGAAATTTCGTTTAAAAATATTAACGTTAAAATTATTTTAATTCGATATTAATAATAATTATAAAAATTTTAATTAAATTTACGTTTATATTATAAACTTTAAATTTTAATAATAACGTAAAATTTCGACGCGTTTTTACGGTTTTTTTTAATAATAAATTAAGTAGTTTTAAAAGTTATTTTTATTACGGTTTTATTAACGAGGTTAAATTATAATCGATTTAAAAATTAATAATTATATTAAACGTAAAAGTTTAATTTAACGAAAAGTTTTAATTAAACGAGTAAATATAATTTAACGAAAAAAAGTAATTAAACGAAAGCGAAATTATTTAATTTAAAAAAAAAGATTAATTAAACGAAGGGGTATTTTAATTTCTTTTATTAAAAAATAAATTTACGAACGTTCGAAACGACGTTTTAATTTTTTTTCGTAAAATTAAAACTTCGTTTTTATATATAATTATATAAATTTTATATATTTTATTTTTAATTATATTTTCCACGAAATTTTAAAATATATTATTTTTATTAAATAAATTATTTACCGTTATTTTTTTATAATTAATAATATTTATTATTTTTATTTTAAATATTTATATTATTTTAATATATTAAATAAATTTTATATATTTAATATATTTATAAATTATATATTTATTAAATTTATATAAATTTAAAACACCTCGTTTTAATTAATATTATAACGTAATTTTATTTAAATGTAAAAAAATCGAAACATTAATCGTTTTTAACGTAAATATTTATTAAATAATTTTAAATTTCGTATCGATTAAATTTATAATTTCCTATCGTTTCGATCGATATTAATTTTTTTTTTATTTTATCATTTTTATTAATATATATATAAAAGTTATAAATATATATATATATTTTAAAATAAATTATATTATAAATTCGATTATAAATCGATCGAATTTTTTATAATTTAATATTTTTTTTTATTACGTTAAATTTTAAATTTATTTAAATAGAAACTATTTTAAAATTATATTCGATAAACGATTTATATTTTAATTACTTCTTTTCGATTATATTAATTTTCGATTATAAATTTTAAAACGATATATTTAAAAATAACTTATATAATAATAAAATGTTTTGACCGTAAAATATAACGTTTAAATTATTAAATTATATAACGGGTAAATTATTTTATAAAATAAAAAATATTCCATTAAAAAATATCGTAACCGCACCGTTAAATTAAATATTAAACGAAATAATTAAATTTTTACGCGAAAGTTAATAATTATTTATAAAATTAATAATTAAAAAATAATAAAATTTATAATAAAAATAATAAATTTTACGATTTATTTCGAAATAAAATTTAAAAATTATTTTATATAATATTATATAATTAAAATTATTTTTATAAAATTCGAAATATATAACGTTTTTTAATATCGTTAAAAAATAAATAATAATATATAATATAAAATAATAATAAAGTAAAAATTAAAATAAATAAAAAAACGATTTTTTTTAATGTTTAATTTATTAAATTTATAAAAAAAATATTAAAGTTATAATTTTTCGATAAATATATAAATAATATAATTAATAATTATAAAAGTTAAAATATATATTTTATTTTTTATATATATAAAATCGTTATTTCGCACGTTTTTATAAGTTAAATTAAAAAGTAATTTACGTTAATTAATTAATTTTACATTAAAATTTACCGACTTCGATTATAACATCGAAATAAAAATACACCGTAAAGATTTTATATTAAAAATAACGAATAAATTTTTACGAAAAAAATGTATAAATTTATTAAATATTTAACGATTTAATTATATTTAAATATATTTTAATATCGTAGCCGAACGTAAATTTATTCGAAAAAATTAACGAAAAAAATTAAAATATTATTATATATATTAATAAATTAATTTTATAAAATATAATAATGTAAATTAAATGTAATTTTATAATTTAAAAAAAATTTAAGTTTTTTTTTTTATTATAATATTAAATATATAATTAATTAATTAAATATATTTAAATATAATAATAAAATTATAATAATAAAATTATAAAATTATTTATAAATAAATGTATTTTAATATATATATATATAATAAATAAAAAATACGTAAATTTTATTTATGGTTATATTAATAATATTTATATAAGAGCATTACTATGTGCACTACCATGCTTTGCTATTGGGCCTTATTTGCACTACCAATACATCAAAATACCTACCATATCTAACAGCCCCACATACAAATCTACGTACAATCGTGTTAATACATAATGTACACCTTATGCCCTTTTTCAATTGATTCAATTCCCACCATATATCCTACCATATATCCCATTATACCCTACCCATTCTAAGGATGCAAAATATAAAAATTAGATCGCCATTTTCGCCTCAATTAGACCTTTCTAATGGTATAGGTTTCATATCGGTGCATCCCCTATTTCAAAAGTTATTCGAATATATACTCAATTCCATACGGGTGTCAAAGGGGTATGCGACCGCCAAAGGGGATCACATGACCACCCCCAGGGCTACCACTTATACCTTTGAATTGAGTATATATTGGAATAACTTTTCATGTAGGGCATGCACCGGTACGAAACCTATACCATTAGAAAGGTCTCATTGAGGCGAAACTGGCAATCTATTTTTTATATTTTGCATCCTTAGAATGGGTAGGGTATAATGGGATATATGGTGGGATGTATGATGGGTATGGTGGGAGCTGTACGTAATTCAATATGTACAACAAATTCAATTGAAAAAGTGTACCCGTACTCGGAGAGACTATCTGGTTTACTGCATTTTTATATGCGGATTTGTTAGTGGGGCGGAGTGAGGGGTAGGAGATGTACTTTTTGTATTGGTAGTGCAAATAAGGGTCCGATAGCAAAAGTAGGTAGTGCACATAGCAATGCTCTTATATAATTTAAAAAAAAAATTCGAAAATTTATATATTATTATTTATATAATTTTATTTAAATATATATTAAATTTTATATAATTATTTTTTTATTACGACGTCGTTTATAAAAACGATTATAAATTAACGAAATATTTTAATAAATTAATATAATAATCGATTTATTATATCGAAATTAAATTAATAAAACTTTATATATTACGCTTTTTATATATTAAATATATATTATAAAAAACTTTTATAAAAAAATAATATTTTATAAAAATTATTATAAAATCGTTTATATTAAATGTATTTTTAATAGATATATAAATCGATATATATTATTTTAAACGACCGTTAACGGATATTTATTACCGGTTGTTTTAAAAAGTTTTACGTATTTTTAAAATCGGGGAATTTTTTTTATACGTTTCGATAAACGTTTTTTTTTTAATAACGTCGAAAAATGTTATATATTTTAATTTTAACTTTAAGTTTTTTATTAAAATAATAACGATTCGAAAGTAAATATATTTTATTAAAGTCGATTTATTATTATAATTAAATTAAAATTTAAATTTTTATTATATCGTATATATACGAAGGGTTTTAATTTTAAAGAAAAATTAATTTTATATAATAATAAACGGTAAATATTTTATATATACCTCGTAAAATTTATATTATATTTAATATAAATAATAATAATTATATTAATTAAATAAATCGACATTAATAATATAAAAACTTATATTTTATAAATTTTAATATATTTATTTATTTATAAAATTATTTACATTTTAATATAATATTAAAATCGTTTTAAATTATTATATATTAATTTAAAACTTAAATAATTACTTAAAAAAATTAAATTATTCGATGGTATTTAATAGATAAAAATTTTTAAAATAAAATATTATAAAAGTTTCGAAAAAAATATAATATTATTATTAACCGGCGGTTTTTTTAACGATATTTTAATAAATAAAATATTTATAAAAATAAATTAAATATAAATAACGTTAAAAGAAAAATTCTTAAATTTTTTAATATTAAACTTTTATATACTTAAATTATTAATTATTTAAAATTTAAAAAATTTAAAATTAATTTATTTTTACGGTTTTTATAACGTAAATTACGATAATAAAAAAAATACCGATATAATTTAATGTTTTATATCGAAAAATTTATTTAATTTATATGTTATTTTTTTTACGAAAAAAACTTTCGTAATAATGAAATTTTATTTCGATTCGATTAATAAAACTTTAATATTAATAAAGCGTTTTTTATTTATATTAAAATTAAAAATAATATAAAAAAAATTAATAATTTAACCGAATAAATATATAATATATTTAAAATATACGAGTTTTTTAAATATTATAAATAAGTTTTAAACGCTTTTAAAAATTTAAAAAAAATAATATTTTCGAACGTATTTATCGAAATATTTAACTTTTAATTACGAAAAATATAATTTATATTATATATCGATAATTTTATTCGAAAATTATATAATAATAAATTAATAATAAATTAAACGTAAAATAAAAAACGCGTAAAAAGTTTATAATTTCGAAATTTAATTATATTTAATTTATAAATAAATATTATAAATTAAATTTCGCCGGGTTCGAAATTTACGTATATATTAACGCATATTTTCGTAAAATATTATAAATTAATGTAAATAAATATAACTTTCGACTTTTAAATATATTAAATTAAATTTTTTTTATTATTTTCGAGTTAAAAATTCGATTATAATATATACGAACAAATTATAAAATCGAAACCTTTTTTATAATTTAAACGTAATTTTAATTAATTATAACTTAAAAATCATTAATAATTATATAAAATTTAAACGAAATTAAAAAAATTAAAATATAAAATTATTAAATCTCGAATTTATATAAATAAAAAACGAATAAATAAAATCGAAAAATCGAATAATAATAATTATAATTATTAATTAACGTAACTTCGCGTTAAATTATACGTATTAAAAAATATAATTATTTTTATTTTTTTTTTATAATTAATAATTTTAAAATTATTTCGACGAATTTTATAAAATTTAATTAATTAAATCGTATTATATATTATATATAAAAATATAATAAAATAAAAATTATTAATTTTATATATTAATAAAATAATTACCGTATTAAATTTTAATTAAATAAAAATTATATTATTATTAATTATATAAATATAATATAATTAAATTTAAAAACATTAATGTAAAAATTACGTTATAAATTTAAAATATAACCTTAAATTAATATAATTAATATAAAAAATAAAAATAATTAATCGAATATAATTTTAACGGTTTTTAACATTAAAAACGTAATAATTATATGATAAATAATTTATAATTTATTTATTAAAGTTTATTAACGATGTAATATATTTTTATATGTAAAATTATATAATTTTAAAGGAGTATTTTAAATAATATATAATTAAAAATCGAAAATTAAAGTTAAAATTTAATAAAATTTTAAATAACGGGTTTTATAATATAAATAATAATTAAAATTATATAAAAAATATAAATATTATTTAAACGAACGTATTTAAAAATAAAAATATAAATATAATATAATTTAATATAAATATTTATAAAATTTAATAAAAATATATTAATTAATATTTAATTATTTTAAAATAAATTATATAAAAATAACTTAAGAGATTTTTTTTTAAAAAATATAATTACTTTATATTAAAAGGTATAAAAATAAAAAATAAAATTTTATTTAAAAATACGAAAATATAATATTCGTATAATCGTATATATTAAAGTAAACACGATAACGAAATTAATAAAAATTATAAATATTATAAAATTATAATAAAAATCGTAAAAGTGTCGTAAAAAATTATAAAAAAGTCGTAAAATAAAGTCGCGATATTAAATCGTAAAAAAACCGTAAAAAAAATTATAATTATTTTATTATAAATATATATTAAATATTTTAATTAATAATTAATATATATATTTAAATTAAAAATTAAAAGTAATTAAATAATTTATATAAAAACGTAATTACTTTTTTTATTATATAATTAACTTTATTATAATAATAAAAATATAATAAAAATTTTAATAAAAATTATATTATATTTCGTTAAAATTATAATTAAAATATTTCGATAAAAATACGTTATTTAATATTTTATATAAATTTACGATAAAAAAATTAAAATTAATAATAACTTAATTTTATTTTTATTAATTAAATATATATTAATTTAATATTTAATTAAATGTTTTTTATATAATAATATATAATTAAAGTTAAATATTATTAATACTTTATAAATATATGTATATTTACGTATATAAAAAGTCGTTTAATATACGTAAATACGTATATATACATTATTTTAAAAATTTAAATAAAAAATTTAATAATCGTTTTATTATTTTAATTATAATTTTATATATTTACTTTAAATACTTAAATATATATAAAATAAAATAACGAAGTCGTATTTAAATTTATTATCGATTATTTAATTTTATTTAAAAAAACTTCGAAATATATTTTAATTTTTTTTTTAAATAAAAAAAAATTTAATTACGTAAAAATTTACGAGTTATATTTTTTACGTTATATAAATTATATGTTACGTTAATAAACTACGCGTACGTTACGTTAAACGACTCGTATTACGCGTTTATTTAATTAATTAAATCGTTTTATTAAACGTTATATTATTATATTTAAAATTATTCGTATTTTAATAAACGATTTTATTAATTAAATTAATTTAATTAAATAAATCGAATTAAATAAATTTATACGAAAAATTTAAATTATATAAATTTAATTATATAAATTTAATTTTAATTTAACGTATAATTTTATTTAAAAAATTCGAATCGAATAAATTTAATTATATACATTTAATTATATAAATTTATATTAAACGAATAAAAAGTCGTTAATTAATAATCGAAAAATTATTATATAATTATATAATAAAAAATATAAAAATAAGTAAAATTAATTAAATTATATATATATATAAATTATAAATAAATTAATTTTATATTAATTAATATTTATATTATTTTTAAAAGTTTATATTTTAAATACCCGTTACATAAAATAATAAAACATTTAATAAAAGTATATTTACCGTTATTATCGTTATAATAAATATTTTAATACGAAATTACATTATTATAATTTAATTATATAAATTTAATTTTAATTCGACGTATTTTTCGTAATATTTTTCGAAGAATTTTTCGAATTATATATTTAAAATTAAATATAAAAAATTATACGAATAAACTTTTATAACGGTTTTTCGAAAATAATATAAAATAATATAAAGTAAATTCTCGCGACGGTTTTTTAAAAATAATATAAAGTAAATTTTCGCGACGATTTTTTCGAAAAATAATATAAAATAATATAGGGTAAATTTTACGACGATTTTTTAAAAGTAATATAAAATGAATTTTTACGACGATTTTTCGAAAAATAATATAAAATAATATAAAATAAATTTTTATAACGGTTTTTTAAAAGTAATATAAAGTAAATTTTACGACGGTTTTTTCGAAAAGTAATATAAAATAATATAGGGTAAACTTTTATAACGGCTTTTTAAAAGTAGTATAAAATAAATTTTCGCAACGGTTTTTCGAAAAATAATATAAAATAATATAAAGTAAATTTTCGCGACGATTTTTTAAAAATAGTATAAAATAAATTTTACGACGACTTTTCGAAAAATAATATAAAATAGTATAAAATAAACTTTCGCGACGATTTTTTAAAAGTAATATAGGGTAAACTTTACGACGATTTTTTCGAAAAGTAATATAAAATGGTATAAAATGGATTTTACGACGATTTTTTAAAAGTAATATAAAATAAACTTTTACGACGATTTTTTCGAAAAATAATATAAAATAATATAAAATGGATTTTTACGACGGCTTTTTTAAAAATAATATAAAATGGGTTTTTGCGACGGTTTTTTCGAAAAGTAATATAAAATAATATAAAGTAAATTTTCGCGACGATTTTTTTAAAAGTAATATAAAATGGATTTTTACGACGACTTTTTCGAAAAGTAATATAAAATAATATAAAGTAGATTTTCGCGACGGTTTTTTTAAAAATAATATAAAGTAAATTTTTATAAAAATTAAAAAATGTTATAAAAATTATATTAAAAATTATATAATTATAAAAATAATCGTAAAATTTATAAAAAATTAAAGTTCGAAAAGCTACGATTTTATATAAATAAATAAATAACGAAATCGTTTTTTAATTTATTAACGGTTATTTAATAAAATGAAAATTCGTTTAATTATTTAAATGTATAATTATATAATTTATATTTAAAGTTTAATTTTATTATTCGATCGACGTTTATTATTTTAATTAAATAAATAAATATTTTATTTATTTTTTTTTATTTATTATTTTATTATTTAAAAATAAAATTTTAAATTTTATTACTTTTTACGGTTAAATCATTTATGTAGCTTTATATTATTAATATCGAATTAATTAAACTTTTTTTATTATACGTTTTTATTTATTATCTCGAATATTTTAACGTATATTAATTTTTTTAAAAGTTTTTTACGTTAAATATTAATAACGTCGATTACGATTTAATATATTATATTTATTATATAATAATCGATAATATTTAAATTATCGAAAACGACGTAAATTATTTTTATTTTAATATATTTAATAAAATAAACGATTTACGATTTATTCGATTTAATAATAATATTTTATTTAATAAAAAATATTAATTTTATATTTTTTAACTTTTCGACGATTTTATAAATATATTATAATTTATTAATATTATTTTTATTATTATTATTATATATTAATTATTAAATATAAATTTTTATTTAATTATTTTAAATGTCAATTATTAAATATTCCTTTATAATAATTTATTTTTACTTTAATAAAACTTCGATATTTTATTTATTTTCGATTATAAAATTTAATATTTAAAGATAAAAAAACGGGAAAATACGGTAAATCGCAACGAATATTACTAAATTACGTAAATTTTTTACGGTTATAAATAAATTTATTTCGTTTTTAAAAAATAAAAATCTTAATTCGATTATAATAAAATAAATATTTACGATTAAATAACGATGTTTTTTATATAAAATATTAATAATATTATTTTTTTTTATATTAATGTTTATAATATATTCGACGCGAAAAAATTTATATTAATTTTTAAGTTAAAAAATAACGGTTACGTATTAATACTTTATGTATTTTATACGTTACGATTATTATATAAATAAAAAATTCTATTTTATAATAAAAAAATTTATTAAATTTACGGTGTTAATTTTAAATATTTATTTATTCGATTTATATAAATTATTTTTAATAATAAAATTACGCGATTTTTTAAATCTTCAAAAACGAAATAATTTATATTTTTATTTTTAAAATATTAATAATAACGATAATTTAACTATGAAAATTATAATTATATTTTTTATTATAAATATTCCTCGATTTTTTAAAAATAAACTTTTTATTTTTAAAAAACGTTTTTATTTTTAAATTAACAACCGTAATTACGATAATAATAACGATTTTAACGACGTTAAAAATAAATTTTATTAATATTATTTTATTAATAAAAAAATTATAATTCGTTAAAATAATAAAAATTATAACTTTTTATTTAACGATAATAATAATAATAACGAATTCGAAAAAAATCGTTTCGTAATTAAAAATAAAATACTTCGATTATTTAAATTAATTAATAATATTATAAATAATAATAATAATATAAATAATAAAAATAATGACGTTAATTTAAAAATTTATAATATTAATTTAAAATAAATTATTTTTTTTAAATATATAAAATAATATTAAATTATTAATACGATATAAATAATATAAATAATAAATATAAATACGTAAATAAATAATAATATATATAATAAAAATAAATACGATAATAATAATAATATAATAATAATAATAATAACGACGATAATTATAATTATTAAACGAATAAAAAATCGTTAATAAATAATTAAAAAATTATTATATAATTATATAATAAAAAATACGAAATAAAGTAAATTAATTAAATTATATATATTTAAAAATTATAAATAAATTAATTTTATATTAATTAATATTTATATTTATTTTAAAAATATATGTTTTAAATTTTCGTTACGTAAAATAACGAAGTATTTAATAAAAGTATATTTATTATTATTATTATTATAATAAATATTTTAATATAAAATTATATTATTATAATAACTTTAATATTTTATATTTATATTAATTTTTAAATCGTCGTTTATATCGTTATTTATATTATCGTTTATATTATTATTTTTAATATTTATTTTAATATACGAATATATTTTATATAAAATTATTTAAATTACGTAACGACGTAATAAACCCCCGTGAAATATTTTATTTTAATTTTATTAATTTCGTAATATTACGAAACGAAATTTAAACATTAAAAATTAATTATATTAATTTTATAAAAAATTAAAAAAAAATTAAAAAATAACTCGAAAATTTATAGTTTAATATATATATAACGTAATAAATTACTTCGTATTTTATTATTTTATAAAATTAAAATATAACGAAATTAATAAATTCGATAAAATTTAATATAATATATAATATTAAAAATTAAAAATTAAATTTTATTAATGTTATATATATATAAAGAAAAAAATTAAACCGCGATTTTATATATAAATTTTAACGGCGCATTCGGTCGAAATTTTAATATCGATATAATAATGTAATTTAATATTAAAATATCTATTATAACGATAATAATAATAAATATACTTTTATTAAATGTTTTATTATTTTACGTAATAAAAATTTAAAATATAAATTTTTAAAAAAAATATAAATATCGATTAATACGAAGTTAATTTATTTATAATTTTTATATATATATAATTTAATTAATTTTTTTTTCTTTTCGTATTTTTTATTATATAATTATATAATAACTTTTCGATTATTAATTAACGATTTTCTTATTTATTTAACATTAATTTATAATCGTATAATAACTTTTCGATTATTAATTAATAATTTATTATAGTTTAATATAATAAATTTAACTTTATTAAATAATCGACATTAAATTTTTAATCGAATATATCGTTAAAGTTTAAATATAAAATCGCGGTTTTTTAAATCGTAATTTAATTTTTTCTTTTTTTTTTTTATAATATTAACGAAATTTTATTTTTAATTTTTAATATTTCACGTCGTATTACGACTTTTTATCTACTTAATAATCGATTATTTAATAAAATTAAATTAATTATATTAAATCGTAATATTTATTATTTATTAATTTAATTAACTTTTATAAAAAAAATATTAAAATATAATAAATTAAATTTTATATTTTTAAATTTATAATATATATAATTATAATAATAATTATTTTTAAAATATATTTCGAAACTATTAAAAATTTATTTTAAATTTAACTTTTTTTTTAAAAAAATTAAACGAATTTATTTAAATTTTAAAACGATTATATCGTAAATTTTAACCTTATAAATTATATTATACATTTAACGAAAAAACGTAAGTTATATTAAATAAATTTTAATTAATTAATTAATCATTTAAATACGTCGTTTATTTATTTTTTTTTTAATTTATTTTTTTATAATAATATTTATTAATTTTTAATAAAAATATATTTAATAAATATTATTATATAATATTTAATTTTATAATTATATATTTATATTATTTTAAAATATAATATATTAATTATTATATTTTAATATTTTTTTTATAAAAAAACGATTTAATTAATAAATAATGTAAAAAATTATTTATATTATAAATAATTTTTTTATTTAAAAAAATTAATTATTTAACTTTTAATTCGATTATATTATAACTACGTAATTTCGTAAATTAATATTATTTTTTATAAGTTAACTTTTATTAATTATAAAAATTTCGAATATAATATTATATTTTTTTTTAATTTAATGTTAATTAATTTTAACGAAAAAAAATTTAATAACAAATACGACGTTATTTATAATTAATTTTAATAATAAAAGTATTTTTTCTTTTTAAAAAAAACGTTATTAATTAAATTTATATTAAATAATGTAATTTTATTTTAATTTTATTAAAAGGAAAATATTTATTATTATTTTAAATTTAAATTTAATAACGCGGCGTAAATTGTAATATTTCGATTATAATATTTAAAATAACGATAATATTCCCGCTTTTTTTTTCTTCGAAATTTTTAATTTTATATTAAACGAAAATAATAAAACAAATAAACTTTAATAATTATTAATTAAATTAAATAATTATTTAATTTACTTATAATTTTAAATATATAAAAATATAATTAAATACGTATATTAATTTAAACATAAATATTTTTTTATAACTTTTATATTTTTTATTAATAAATTTTAAAAATTATTAATAATAAATCGAAAAAAAAAAATTATTAAATAATTTATAAATAATAATATTTTTTTTATTATTATAAATTATTCGTTTAATTTTTAATATATAATTATTATAAAATTTTTTTATTAATTATATTTTATAATATACGATTAATTAATATAATAAAATTAAATATTCGAATTATTTTTCGAAATTTAAAATTTAAATTTAAACATATATTTAATAAAATACTTATTATTTTTATAAACGTCGATCGCGTTTATATAATTATTTTTAATAATAAAAATAAATGTAAATAAATTCGATTTAAATAATTATATTAAATTAATAAAATTACAAAGCGATGATTTTTTTATAAATTTAATTTCGTTAATAAAAATAAAATTATTATTTTAAATACATTTTTTTTACGATTATTATTAAAATTAATTAAATTTTTACATTTTTTAAATTTTAATTTATAATAAATTAAATTTATAAAAATTCGATTTTTTTTTAAAAAATAATTAATATCGAAATTATTATCGATATATTCGTTATTATTAAAATCGAATCGATTTTTATATTTTTCGAATTTTAATTTATAATAAATTAAATTTATAAAAATTCGATGTTTTTTTAAAATATCGTTAATATCGAAAATATTTACGTTATTAACTTCGTTATTAAATTAATTATCGTTTTTATTACCGTTTTTATTATTTTTTATATTATTATTATCGTTATTATTTTTATTATTATTTTTATTATTATTTTTATTATTTTTTTTGTCGCTTTTTTCGTCGTTTTTTTTATTACCTTTTTCGTCGCTTTTTTCGTCGCCTTTTTCGTCGCCTTTTTCGTCGTTTTTTTCGTCGTTTTTTTCGTCGTTTTTTTCGTTATTTTTTTTATCGTTATTTTATCGTTTATTAATATTATTTTTTAAATTATTTAATTTACGTTTTTTATTAAACGATAACTTAAATTACGATTTAAATTTAAACGATTTAATATTTTTATTCGATCGTATTTAATATTTATTATTAATAAAAAACATTAATATTTTTTTAATTTTATAAATATATTTATATTTTTTCGAAATAATATTATATATTTTAAAAAATTTTAACATATTTTTATATAAAATTAATATATAATAAATATTAAAAAAAACTTTAAATAAATTAAATTAAATAATACGCGAAAAAAATATTATAAAAAAATTTAATTATCGATTATAATAATTAATAAAATACTTTTAATTAATATAATTATTATTAAATAATTAAAAATTATTATAACTTATAAATATTATACGTTTTAAAAATATAAAAAATATTTTTAAATCGTAAATATAATATAAATTATAACGAAAAAAAATTTTATTATATTATTTATTTCGATTAAAATCGTAATTTATTTAATTTAATATATATAAACGTATATCGTTTTACGTAAATTAATATTTAATTTTTTTTTCGTAAAAAAATACGTAATATTTATCGATAAAATAAATATTTTCGATTAAATAATAATTTATAAATTTTTATTATTTACGGGAAAATTTAAATGTTTTAAAAAATTTAAATATTTTTAATAATTTATTTTTTTTTAAATACATTTAATTTTCGAAAAATATAATAATTAAATAATTATATTTATTAAAATTTATTAAAATAATTATTAATAAAAAAAAATATAATAATAAAAAATATATATATACGTTCGATATTTCCTTAAATTTATATTTTTAATTATATAAATAAAAATAATAAAAAAAATTTTTAAACTATTTTTTAAAATTTTTTTAACAATAAAAGTTTTTTTAATAATTTAAACGATTTAAACACTTAAAAGAATATTTTTTATTTTATAAAATTAAATTATTTTTAATTAAATTAATACGGTTATTTTTTTTTCGATTTTTAAATAAATATAAATTATTCGAAAAAATATTTTTTTTTAATTTTTCGTTATTACGTTAATAATTTTTAATTACGATATAATAAATATAATATATTAAATAATATAAAATGTTTTCGTTATTTAAATCGTTAAAATATAATAATAAACCGTAATTATATTTATAATTTAAATAAAAAATTTCGATTTTTAAAATAATTTAATTATACGAAAAATTTAATAATATAATTTTTTTAAAAATATTTATATTTAAATATTTAAATTTATTAATTTCGACGTTATATATCGATAAAATCGACTTATCGATTAAAAATATTAAATTAATAATTAAAAATAATATACCGTTAATTAAATATAATAAATTATTAATTAAAAACGATAAATTATTTAATAAAAAAAACGAATTAAATTTTTTTATAATCGTATTAAATAATAAAATATTTTTATTTTTTTTTATTTTTTTTTTTCGATAATATATCGCGTACGTTAAATCGTAAAATTTAAATTTAATTACGTCGTAAATTTAAAAAATATATAAAATTATTTCTAATAATAATTAATTAATAATTTTTATTATTTTATTTAAATATTTAAATAAATATTTAATTTAATTAATATCCTTTAATATTATATAATTAAATAAAAATATACGTTAAATTATATATGTAGTTTTAATAATTAAAAGTATAGTGTGTCGCATTATATGTTAAATAATACGGTAAAATAAAAATGAATGGCGGTTTAACGGTTTCTAAGACTTTGTTTAACTTAACGATAAGTACCTGTCTGTAAGGATCGTAGGGATCGTAGGGATCACTCCGGAGCTCCGGTTCAGTGGCTTGCGTTACGTAAGTACCTATCTACAGGGTATCTTCTAGGGCTCTTATCGCCTGTAAATACATGCGTGTAACCCTACCTAACGTCTTTATCTACATATCGACGACACACCATCCATCCACCGCCCACGCCATGTCCAGCAACGAGAACACGCCTCTGCTGAACCCCTCGACAACCAGCACTACCAGCACTCCCCGCCGCTCGCGAAACAACATGTTCTGGACCCTCGCCTGCCTGTACGGCGCGTCCGCCGTCGGGCTCGGCGCCTTCGGTGCCCACGGGCTCAAGAAAATCGTCACGGACCCGGCGCGGATCGCCAACTTCGCGACCGCCGCGCACTACCAGGTCGGTCTTCTCTTCCTCCCTTTCTCCTATCTATTCCCTATCGCGCCCTACCGTAGATATCGGGTCTGCCAAACCGCCTAAGGAGACGATGAACCAACTCAACAATCCGGGACCCCGCCCCTCGAAACAGCTCGTCCACTCCGTCGCCGGGCTCGTCGCCGCGCAGAACCAGAACCCCGTCTCAGGCGCGCTGTTCACGGCAGGCATGACATTCTTCAGCGGGAGCTTGTACGCGCTGGTGCTGGACCCGGCGCGCTTCCGGTTCCTGGGGCCCGTGACGCCGCTCGGTGGGCTATGTTGTACGTGCTTCCCCCCTCCCGTTCCATACCCGTTCCATACCCGTCCCCATTCCCGTTACCATTGTCGTTGTCATTGCCATCCCAGCCCGCCCCTCTTCCCATGCCCCATCTCCACTCAATCTCTTTTCTTATAGCCTTTACCATTGCATACGCCTACATATTGTGCATACCTACCTATGTATGTGCATATATAACGGCAATCGCCTTGCAGGGGCCGCCTGTTTTTACTCTGTTGATACTAGATCCGTCCACCCTACCCTTGTACGCTCGCTAACGCCCCGTCTACTTACACGCGAGCAGTGATCGGCGGCTGGGCTGCGCTCGCTCTGAAGTGAAGAAGGGGGGCCAGTGCCCCGCCCAATACGAACCGTATGAGGGAACTCGCCAGAAGCTCGGAGGTCACCTCCCTTGTCGAGGCGCTGTATACCCGATTCCGTCTGAATGGGAGATGTGGATCGCCCGCGCAAGGGGGTATTTCCGTTGTAGATAGAACTGCCGCCTCCATATAATAGATAGCATCGCCACTTTGTAATTATATCTAGGCATGTAAGGTACCTAGGTAGGGCGTAGCTTATCGTCGCTACTCACTCCACTTACCAATTCCCGAGAAAGCCTTGATATTATCGGTGTGCGGCTCTGCAGGGATGTCATATAACTTACCCGTTAACCTAGCAGGGTGTGTTAACGCATCGAATACCCGTGGAACGTTTTTATTCATTATGCTAGGCTATCCTCAATGATTAACTAAGTAGAGTAATAAGCATAGCAGACAACCCCCCAGTGAAGCCAGAACACCTCGATATTGGTATCTTCTCGTTACAATGATATAAGTAATCAAGCCAAAGTCCGTCGTCACCTCCCCTTATTCCGGCAGAAGCTCACCGATGAGCCTATGATGGTATTGTATGTACCAACGCGTTGGTACCGTACGCCGTACGTCCCTCGTCCGTATTATACGTTCCTTCGCCTCGGCTACGCTTCCACTTTGTTTCACAGCTCCCTTGGGGCTTTGCTACTCACTCGACGCTAGGCCCATTGTTAAATAGCGACATTAAAGCTTGAAAGCCAGACAGAACATCCTTATCAACGTTGACTGCCCAGTTGTCCTGGAAGGCCTGTTCGCCGCCAGCTCTCTGAACTAGGTCGCTCAGTCTCTCTTTCACGAAGTGAAGAGAGTTCACTGTTTTTACCGGGTCCGTAGCATACAAGGCCCGGTCCCTCACGTCCTTTGGTGTGTCCCATTCATTCGGTCCTAGCTCACAATTCAGAACTAGGTAATCCTGGCCGAGCTCCTCGGGTTCCATGTTCAAAATCTGGCGCAAGACACTCGTCCACATTGAGAAGAAGTCTTGTAGTTTCACCAGGACAAGGTCTTGCATGGGTTGGGGGAGCTCCAGAAGCCGCGTAAGGCCAAGAAGATTGAGTTTGTGCCGTCCCCAGTCTGATATACTGTCGAACGAGCCAAACCACTCTGCACTTAGCCAATTCCAGACATGATCAAGGGGGCCGAGCGAGGCAAGTACCTCTACGAACGTGGCTGGGTCCATGACGGCTACTCGAGAGAGGATCACAAAATAATCCCCGAGCGTGAGAGGGCCCACACGGCTCTTCTTTCCCTTAGGTCCGGATGTCTGGTGAGCTTCAAAAGAATCGTGTATGTCTTCGAAGATGGTAGTAAGGAAGCCCGTGCTCATCATGTCTTGGATTACCACTTGCAGTCCAGGCGTGCCACCGATTTCGCCGGATAATCGTATCAGCAATTCAGTATATTTCACGGTGACGCCCGACTGCTCGCGATTCCTGGTTCCAAGCGCGGTCGAGAGCGCGGCGATAGTTGGTCTCCTGCGTCGATCTTCCAGAATTGCCTCTGGTGCAAGGGTAATATAGTAGCCGAGAATGCTTATATAAGTGAAAGCATGCTCATTTTGCTTCGTGAGGTGACTAATGGCTGTGTCTACAAGACTGATAAGTCCCGGCGACAGGGGAGGTTGACTTTGTTGAAGGAGATTCGACCACAGCTCTAGAGCTTCTTCAATAAGGTAGACGTAGAGCTCGGTACCTTCCTGCGTCCCCTCGGAAATTAGAGGTAGAATCATGGATTCGTATCGTTGCGACTCTGTCTTCATGGACGTCACCAACGTCTGTATGATTGTTAGGACAGCCTGCTTCATCATGAAACCAAGGCTACCCGCAGACTCCCAGATGCCGGGTACCGCATTCATTATCATGTCGCCGAACTCGGTTATGCTCATTTCCATGCGTAGTATGAGACCTCGTATTGACTCAAGTATTGCCAGCTTAGTCTCGTCGACCTCTGCCTCATGGAACAGATCAAGGAGCCGTTTGAGCACATCAGAGGCATACTCCATGAATAGTTTTGTACTGAAGCCAAATTCGTGGAAGACATCCTTGAGTTGCCGTGCAGCCGTGATTCGAACGACAATGTCGTTGCATTCGTCCTTAGGGTTAAGGAAATGTCGGAATATCTCATAAATTAACCGACGGCTGTCATCTGATGCTTTGACGAGTATCCACTGGCTCAGAAGAATAGCAATCCTACGTCTGAGGACCCGACACATCGGTCCAGTTAGTTGAGCATCGTCCGCTATGGTTGTCTTCAGCATGCCATCAAAATCAAAGTCCTCGCAAACGAGAGGGGCAGCTAGTCCCATAGCTGTATACACGGCCTCCTTGGTGACGATATCGGCTTGCTGCTCCTTAATGGTGCCGAAGTACGATATGAGGGGTCGTAAGAGCAAGTGTTTATAGTGCGTGAGGAGATCCAGAAATAACTTCTCCGCGCACGGCCTTACCTGCCATTCGTAGGCGTTGCCTTGGCTTTCTTCTTGCTCTTCCCATTCCTGGGGATCGTCATCCCATGCGTCTAGGTCCGCTTTGCGGAAAATGAAAAGGTGGGTGATGAGGAGATTAGCAATTTGAGTGACAACCTCATCCCTGAGCAACTCGGTGCCAAGGAATTTGACCGCTTGCCGTTGTTCTTCCAGGATCTCTTTTGAACGATAGCGGATTGACTGTTGGGGATAGTGGACTATCCTCACACATGCTCTTAGCAGAAGCAGCCCTTTCAAGGCAAGCTTCTCAAGAAGGGGTCCCTCGGCCTTAGCTCTAGATCCACCCGATGTTGAGGTATCTTGCCGTATCCCGTCTGATTTGTGATACACCTCCGCAAACTTGGCAGTAAGGTCCCAGTACGCACGGACAAGATCGAGAGAGTTTGGAAGTAAGGCAAAGCTTGCAGGGTGATGTTCGGCCATCTCGAGATGGAGTTTCGTGAACTGCATAAGATGCTTTCCTAGCAGGTCGGTGTATCTTGCTACCTTTTCTGAGCCGCTATTGATAAAATTGAGAAGCTGCGCAAATTGAGTCTGAGAAAAAGCCCAGACTTGCTGGACGGTTTTGTCCTTATGCGGATACTCGTAACCAACAAGCAGGAGTCGGCGGAGGCTTTTGATGGCATTGAGGCTATTCTCCATTGCCAACAAAGCCGTGTCTCCGTCGTCGTCGTCGTAATTACGATCACGGCTTAAGAAAGCTATCCACTGGCTGGTCT
The DNA here is from genome assembly GCA_902806595.1 of Pyrenopolyporus hunteri. NCBI lineage: Eukaryota > Fungi > Ascomycota > Sordariomycetes > Xylariales > Hypoxylaceae > Pyrenopolyporus > Pyrenopolyporus hunteri. The sequence goes on along the minus strand of CADCXC010000017.1, from coordinate 11,089 downwards.
TGGCATCATAAACTTCGCAAAGAATGTATACTAGCTCTGGTGTGACGGACTGGAGTGCCGTTTGCGACTTGCGTAGACGCGCTGTACCAAGCTCCTTCACTATCCGAAGGAGTATCGTCAAAGCTCCCGAGAGTTCAATCTGGTCGGCGTCCTTAGTAGCTCTAAGGATCTTGGTAAGGTCGCTCAGGGGTGTGGTCCAGGCCGTGGGGAAGTCGATGCGGACTACCTTCGCAATGGCTAAGGCATTATGCAGTGCGAGTTGCTTGTCGAACTCGCCGATGGTTCCTTGGAAGAGCCTCCCTCGTATTGCTTCCTTCGCGGCCTTCGGGATGGCGTTTTGGACATTATACAGTCGCCAGAATCGGTCGATGCCATTCTTGAGCTGAATGATAGCTTGAAATCTAACGTCCAAGGACAGACTCCTTTCAAGGTATACTGACTGTTAGGAGAGACATAGTTAGCGCCATATGGCCTTGCACGAATCCTAACATTCTGGGGTCGGGGGTATATGGCGCACCTGTAGAGTCGGGTAATAGTCTGGGTCTTTCTCCCAAGCTACGAGTTGTTGGCCAGCAGCCTGACGAATACTGTTATCGTGAGACGATGCCGCTAGGAGGGTGCGACGAAGCTCGTGAAAGTCCAAGGGCGTTGCCGCACCTGGAGCCTCGATAGAGAAGTTCATCTTGGCTATATCATGCTTTTTGTAGACCTAGGCATTGCAAATAGAGCGGCGTTTATGATGTTTTGTTATGTTTCGTTATGTTTTGTCGTGTCAGTTACGAAGGTGGGATAAGTTGAAAGTGGGATGAATTTGGCGATTCGTGGTGGGGCAATCTCGGAGACCAGGGATTTTGCTTGGTACCTTGTACCCGCTTAAAGGAGCTATGGGCTTCTTGTGGAGAAAGAGGCAGCCGCTGTCTTCGTTCAGCTCACCGCCGCTGCTGTTGACTTGTTCAGCTAAATTTAAATCGGGCATGTACAAGTACAATAAATTACCTAGGTAGTTACCGTAAAGCCCGTCGATCAAGTAAGCCCCCTTAGTTCTCTGTTACAAAGGTACCTAGGTACGTTGATTGATAAGGTATTAGGTAAGTGGAGGTAGTTCATTTTCACGTGTTGGTGAGGTCCTAGCACATGTATACACCTTACATGTATGGAAGGGACATTGAACAATCGACGTAGGTAGGTAGGTAGGTAGGTGATCTTAGGGGATATCAATAGACCTAGGTAGGTACCTAGGTATATAGCCATATACCTGAATATTAACCAAGTACCTATATACACCACCTAGCCAACCACACAGATACCTAGGTACCAAGGCACTATATAATATAAAATATTCTTTCTGGGCGTATATATTATCATCTGAACAAACAGACTCTTTTTCCCCTAAACTACCTATAGATACCTAATTAGGTACCTAGGCACCTATGTCCCCGTAAGGTATCAAGCCGATATTAAGCATCAAGAGTCATAGACCAGCTTTCTTTAGACGGACTATGCTAAAATAGGGGCAAACTACTTGCGTTGAGTAATACATACAGCAAGGTGCCGGTTAACATTTCATTACAACTGTCGCTATTTTGGTATACTGGAAAATCATACGAGCCTCCGCCTCTTACTCTTGTTCCCATGCTCTCCTCTGATTCCCATGAGGTGCGTATATACCCAGGGCAACTAGGCTTCAACCTAGCATTACCACCCGTGCCGGGCTGAGCCTACCCCTTTGTCGTAGCCCATAACCCATCGCTTTTTCAGCATCAACGTTCCGCGCTCCAAAGCCATGCAGCAAATAAGAGAACGGAAGAGAAAAAGTACGTATCGTCATCCAACCTCGGTCCGAGAGGAGGTAGTGAGTGTTGTTTACGCTTGATATATATCCGTAAGGCCGGTAGCCCAACCGTCGTGTAAGGTCCAGCTTTCAACTTGGTAAGTCTGTTGGTACGGTTCAAACCCGAAAGTGGGAGGTATAGTAGGCGTCTCGTTTATGAGAGCGCTTGAGACTGCGGCCCATGCCTCTGATTGCGAGACGCCCGGTCGCCAGGTCGGGCTTATTCTCGGTGTTAAATATTCCTTTGCGACATTTTTGACGTCTTCTGCGATCTGCCGAGAAAGGGGCCACGTCTCCCCATGCGTCGTGAGCGCTTGCGTGGAGCATGTCGAGGCGCTCTCGAAAGACTGGTGAGTCTAATCCGAGGAACACGCACGCGTCCAGGTAGGCCAAGGCCACCCTCAGCGTACCCGCTCCAAATACCGGCGATAGACGCTTCGTAGGGAACGAGTGGCGGAATAGGTCACAGTAACTATTAGCGGCCTGAATATCAATCGGATGAGGGTTCCATCCAAAGGTCTTGATCAGATGCCCTTTACGATCAGGACCTTTCGCCGGGCCCAGGGGAAAGTATTCCCGAATATTGAGACTACTCCTAGCGGTAGACTGCCTGAGCCTAATTCGATTACTGGAAAACGTAGATGTCAATACAGGGTCCATCTCAACCTACGATGCTGCCCAATACTTACATATGCGCCTGGGCAACCCCATGGTAGAGCAATACGTCGACTATCCCGTCCGGGTCAACTAGATTCATCTTCCATTTTGGCACACGTCGCAACCACTCGCAGATTCGCGAATCCGCTCGCTCGAACATCTCCTGCCTTTTATCGCTTGGTGCCTCCCTGTATGGGCTAACCAAATCAGTCTGGATCTTGCAGATTTCGATTACGTACGCCATCGAAGAGAAGTCGGATTGCCCTAAGCTGACTCTCGTTTCGTACTGCGCTTGGGAGATAGGTTGAGGGATAACCTTGCCATTCAGTTAGAATCGACCTGGTGAACCCGTATGCGAGGCAAGATCTCTTGCTCTCGAGGCTCAGCGATTAGGGGGAGCACTTACTCCGGATTCATATTCCCACTCTTCGCAGGGTAAATCTACGTCGGAATCTACATCTCTAATGGAGAGTGTAGACCCGACTTCATATAAGGTCCGCACACAATCTTGGAAAGTTAGGCACCACCACGTTCTTCGATAACTTTCCGCGAGCACGGGGTCCGAGGTCGTGTCCGCGAACGCTTTCCGGTTCATGCCGATCTCGACGGCTATCGCGACTGCGTTGTTAGCCCAACCGGCGTGGCGGTCGAATCTCATCATCCCAAAGGCCGTGACGCTCAGGAGCAGCAGTCCTTGCACCGATTGCGCGGTAAATGGTAACGACCCACATGCTGCAGAATAGGCTGTCTCTAGCAAGTCGTGCGACGAAACTTGGTCCGTGAATAGCGATCCGCAGTAATTAACGACAGATAGTAAAAGTGGTAAGAGTCCGGGTCTGACCGGACGTGGTTAAAAAAATCTTTTGGCGGGAGACAAGGGTAACTCGGGTGGAGGTAAGTGTAGAATAAATCGAGTAATGCCTCCTTTTCATTCTGAGGTGAGATGGATGGATGGGACTCGAACTAACAGACCAGCCTCTCGGTAAGTCGTGAGGTGATCGGACGGACGGAGGCCCGGAGGAAATTTGATGCTGAGAAGAGGGAGCCGGCCGAAGTCGCTGGTGGCTTATCCGATATCAGACTCCTCTTCTTGGGGTCGCGAATGCCTCGTCTCGATTTCGCATAAAAACACGGCTTATCCTCCTGCTGGCAGCGGTTGCAAGCCGGTAGCGTGGCGTCGCATTTGACATGCTTGCTACGGCATTGAACGCACGCGAGCGACACCCGTATATTTGCCTTGGACCGATTGGCAGGTTTGGGCTCCGAGCCGTCGGGCGACGAGGCAGTGGACCCTTGCCGACTAAGGCTACCTGCCCTCTCCTCGTCCCGACTCATCACCATGAGATCCGTTGAGCCTGTATGTTACTTTTGACGCGAACTTTTTCTGACTCCGTGAGACGATCGCCGATAGAATTGCCGCTGTGGGCGAGGCGAACCTTTTTTTTATGCTGTTCGTGCCGGTTGAGGCCGTTGAGGGGATTAGGTTAGAAATGCACCATAAGCAGCACGGTTTGATGAACGGTCAAGTTGATGAATGAGCAGACTTGTGATATATGGATTGAGAGCAAGTCTCACATTTAGTTCTGACCAAAACGTCCATCAACGGCAGGGTTCAACGGGTGTTAAATGGGTCGAATGGGTCTAAAAGGGCACCTACCGGGCGATGTACAAGGATACGTTGTGTGGTGAGGACCCCGTGGTGAGGACCCGAAAGGCATTTCAATGACCCATGGGCCCCCTTGAGCTGTTGTCATCAGCAGCGTTGTCAGCCCTGTAGCGAGTGGGGGCAGGCGGCGGCACGGGATGGAGGGGGAATAATGATATTGATGCATGGCCTTCGAGGTATTGTATAGGTGTAATGTATGTATGTAGGCAAGGAGGTACCTAAGGGTAGGTCGTATGCGTCCTTACTAGAGGTATGCCCGATAATGTGCTATGTAGGTGTTGCGTACTGGGCATGTACGTACAATACCAATACAGCGAGGGAATGGAGGGGAACCGGGGGGTGTCTTCTTCCAGACGATTGTGGTTGTGGCTCTGCTGGTTCCCAGTCACGTCGCAGCATGTAAGAAGTCTAATGCGAAATAGGGGCGGTCTGCATTAGTTAGCATAAATGGACAGGCTGGCAAGGTGTAACGATAATTTACACAGCCATCCTCCTGGCCATCATCCTATGGTCTCCTTTGGCCTCCTTTGGTCATTTGCTTGATATCGACTCAGAGTATAGATCGGGGTTGCTAGTTGAGCTGTTGGTTTTAAAATCTACACGGCATCCCCAACTCCAGCAATGACAAGACGCGATCACCGTCCTGCAGTGTAACTAGGAATGGGTACCTGGGTAGCTGGGCCAGCGGCCTGCGTTACGGCCAAATGATTTAGCCGCCGGAGGGGCTTCTAGATTCCAAGGTTGCGAAGCGCGGGTATAGGATATTAACTCCAATCGAGCTCCCTCCCCTGCCTTTCTCTCCCCATGCCTCACCTACCTTATGTAGCATTGCGTGAACCTGGTAGCTAGCTAAAATAAGGTAAACAGAGTGCCCCAAACATCGGTTCAGTTACATACCTCGTGTACCGACCTATAACATGCCGTGGTCTCTTCCCCTTCCAAGTTTAAGCTCATCCCTACGAGATATGCATATGTAGGTACGTAATGTACGGGTAGGGGGGAGGTTAGGTAGGTACAACACCTAGCTGGTGGGAGCTTGCTAATTAGTCTCCGGAAGCATCCGAATTGCACGTTATCACTCTTGTCTACGATATGTCTACGATTTGTCAACGGTCTTCAGATCTTGCTCTCCGTCCAAGACCGATCCTTCCCAGCCTACTTCTATCGAGGATCCTAATCTCATACGGAATGCTACCCCTTGCTTAACAACCGAGGCAGTATTCAGCTGCTATGTCCAAAGAGGTAGGATTATTCCAAAGATGCCACACGCGGGTTCCAACTCTGTCAGGATTGGGCCATGCGGCCTACCTGGGTAGTAAACAAAAAACAAATCCCGATATCCTTGACGCCGACGGAAATAGAAGCCATATGCCTAGGTACCTGGTATAGACGCACTGGCCGAGCCTAGTCCGATCTCCCAGATTAATGACCTGTCGAATCATTCAAAACGGCAATGTTGTTGGCGCTAGTAAACATACATACGATGTAGACCCAAGAGTTGCAAGCTTATAAATATAGGTAGGTACACGTCCGTACGAACGGGCCTATATACTGTAGTAGGTACCTATTACCTGCAATAAGGCCCCGATCTGTCCGCCTTGACCTACGGAGGATCCATGAGTTCGTGGGACCTGAGGTCCACAAGAGGTATAAAGTAAATAAAAAAGAAGTATATAGTTATATACACTATGTAACTATCCACAGATCACGGAGTTAACAGGATGAGCAAGGACGCGAAGGGCGTAGGGGGCACAATGTGTGCATAATTAACACCCCGTTTCATAATTTATACATGCAAACACACTAGCGGAGGAGGAAGAGAGTTCCAAGTCGATATGTGCGATTACGTAACCAATGCATACATATGTGCATGCATATATACATAACCTAGGTACTTACATGTAGGTAATGGGGCTGTACATACGTCTACCTACATATGTACACTCGGTAGTACCGAGGCAAGATGCAGACCGCTATGGGTTAAACTGGATTGGGACTGGATCAAACCCAATTCGCGTGTTCTTACCTCGGCGTACCCCGAAAGCTTTCCCGTTTCCACGCTAAGCTTCTTCCCGCAACGTCACAGGTAGGTACCTTACCGCGTGCGCACCGCTTTCCCCAGATCCTCCCAACTTCCGCCATTCCAAGCCTCATTAAACGTTACCTCTTTTAATCCGTATCCGTACAATCGACCGTACAATCATCGACGAGGCCTCACACGGCCACAATCAAACCAGCACCAAACAAGCACCAAACAGCCACACCGAAAGAAAAACATACGTGCCTTCGAGGAAGATCGAATGGCATGAATGACGCCATCAGCATCTACCGAACCCTGTGAGCGACACACTACCATGTGGCTGCTCAGATGAGCTCCTCGAACTTCGCCCAGGCCCAGCAGCGGTTGGCTGCTCGTCGACAGGCCCGCGAACGGGAAGCTCAGGCACGACTAATCGCTACCCGCCAAGCATCGCGAGCGTGGTCCGAAGTAACGCGTCTACCCTATCCCCTGAACCGACTCGGATCTACGTCATTATCCGCGTGGGAAGTGATCTCGTCGCGTGAAGGCACCCGGCCCGCGTTTAGGGTCGGTCAGGTCGATGCCGAATTACTAGACGAGGACCTCGTAGGACAGTTACGTGACCAAGTCGGCGAAGCACTCAAATATTTCGGAGGAGCCCTGAAGGATGACTGGTCGGCCGAGATTCTCCTTTTACTTCGTACGATACTTTTCAAACTTACGGTATGGGACCACGACGCGACATACGGTGCCGCTCTGCAGAACCTCAAGTATACCGACGCTAGACGCGACGGGCCTGTCTTAACCCCCCCGAGCAAATGGCAGAAGAGCCTCTACGGTCTTATCACGGTTGGCGGTAAATATGGTTGGACAAAATGGGAGAACTGGTTGCTGGACCGCGACAACGGATACGATCAACCTTCGCCGATGGTACGACGGCTTTCCAGGCTTACATCACGCGTCACTGCTATCCATTCGGTAGCAGCTTTCGCCTCTTTTCTTGCGTTTCTGCTACACGGGAGGTACCGAACAATACTGGATAGGGTGCTGAGGATGCGTCTGGCTCCGCCGACTAGCCAAGTCAGCCGAGAAGTTTCCTTCGAGTACCTCAACCGGCAGCTAGTATGGCATGCATTTACCGAGTTCCTACTCTTCGTCTTACCCCTGATAGGTATCAACAGATGGCGTAGGTGGCTCAGTCGTACCTGGAGGAAGACCAAAGATATTATCAGCGTTAACACGGAGGGTGACGACACGGCGAAGCGAGGAGAGTATGCGTTCCTGCCTGAACGGACCTGCGCCATTTGTTACCAGGACCAAAACTCAGGCGTCTCGGAATCGGAAGTCCTAGCTGCTGCTGCTGGCTCGGGTGGAGTTGTGGGGTCAGCACAGACGGATATCACCAATCCATATGAGGCGATTTCGTGCGGCTGCATATATTGCTTTGTATGCCTTGCAACCAGGCTAGAGCGCGAAGAGGGTGAAGGATGGACTTGTTTGCGATGTGGTGAGCTGGTGAAGGAATGCAAACCATGGAATGGTGATGTCTTAGAAGCGCCAACGAAATCGCCAGCCCCAACCACGAAGCACGTTGGATTTCTCGACGAACGAAACCCCGCCCTCAACCCTCCACAAAACGATGATGATGTCATCCACCAATCCCAAATAACTCAGGATGAGCAGCCAGCGGTGGCTATGATAGATACCCCTGAGGATAATGATTCTGAAGTGTACGAGGAAGAAGAAGCTGGAGTGGAGGATGCTTTCGACGACTAATCATCGATTCTATGTGGTACCTAGAATCATTTTAATAGCACCCGCGTAAAGTGCGAGACGATATTGTTTGCGTGGCTTACCATCGACAGGAAGACCCAATGCAGTCCTATCCTCCTCCCTCGCCTAACTAGGAAAATCATTGGACGCCTCTGCATTCAACCGACCGAAATGAGAAAAACGACATCGTTGCCATGCGTCCACCCTGGCGTGTGCATGATTATGCGCTACCCCATCATACTTGGTAAGTCGGAGGCGAGATAGCCTATCGACCGACTCTAGGTTCGGGGTTCGTCTGGGGACGCCGGTAGGGCTGTAGGATGAGTGGAGAAGACGGGAGGCGTTGTTCATGTCATCGGACGAAGTTCACAAGTTCGGTGTCAGCCGCTTCAGCATGACATCGCCAATAGTCCATCCTTGAAGCCCCACTACAGCCCTACCGTCTCAACTGCCGGCCCGCAACTTTACCAGATTAATGGACTGAAGTATCGATATTATTTTTATCGTCAAAACATAATATATGTTCTAATTCTCTTCCCGAATCCTTTAGGAGGTCAAATGGGTTGGATGGTCTCATTAGCCTGCTTACGTGTGTCGTCCTGCTGTCATGATCCCTTTTAACTGAGCGGAGTTTATTCAGACAGCATTATGGCTGTAAGTGATCCCGGTCGCGGCGAATGTTGTATCACCCAACCATGCGTGAATTCATATTACATTATTTCGACCGGTCTGTGTCAACGCCATCTCCAACTTCGCAGGTAGCAGACGCGATATACCTCTATCGAGGCTCCCTACTTACCGCAGATGGCGCTCTAGATTGCACCCAAGTTTAAGGCGTAGATTCCGCATCAATAGATGGACATGCGTGAGTCTCATCGGCCGCAGCCCATACTCCACAAACGACATGCGTAAGCACCATGATATTACCCCCATGTGTAAGCGAGATTGAGATGTCGGTATAAATAACCCGCCACTGAAGAGCGTCCGGCCAATCTTGCAAGAACGTGAAATCTCTGCATGCACGTCTCTCTCCGCCCACATCTCGATCGATTCCTTATGTAACTCGCCAATCATCTATAGTATAAGACTGATCGCTGGCGGAGTCACTCTGGCCTAGAACCTGGTTCGAGTGCTTACACATATAGTCAATCTCAAGCTTACTACCAGTGTGTGTCACTTGCGTGAAGAATCTTTCTCTTTCTTCATATAGCTGTTGCCGCATTACCGGTCCTGGATAGTCCTGAACAACATCCATGTACGTACATCTGCAGCTTTCCTTGTCGGCGCTCCTCGTTAGTTGCGGTGCTGCTGCGCCGACTTGGACCTCGGAGCTGGAGATGGAATGCATATCGAACGATGGATTCCGCACCTGCGGCATAACACGTGTAAGGCGGGTGGCGGGTCATGAATCGGAATCGCGCCGCTACATACCTCTTGGAGACATATCCTGCGTTGCGTAGGTCTTGTGTGACCTCGCTTATCATTGCTTTGCCGTAGAGAATGAGGCAGCCCTATAACAAGACGGACCAATTACAGCCCATTCTGCTGTAGAATCAACTAGACGTCTATAGTCCCCGGCTCTTTGGCGGCTGAAGGAATGCTCATGAGGTGATACATAATATCGATATCACGAAGAACAGGTAGACTAACTTCAGCCCGCCGTAGTTCGTCTACGTATGCTGGCATAACATTAATCGATAAGTCGGGATTCAGATTCGGACTTACAAGGGGCGCGTCGATCTCGTTCTTTACCTAAGCTATCCCAACTGGCGGGTTCTTCACGAGATCATATCTGACTACCTGTGTAACATACGTTATCGAAGCTTGAGAGAACGATGTCAATATCGAGGTTGGTTGGGCGAAGCATCCACATGTAACGATTACCAGGGGCAGTGTTGATGGCATGTGTGTACATAGGTGGATAAGGCCCGTACGGTAGGTAACCAGTCATTACCTATGGATTACCTTGTAACAAACCATCTTTGAGCTTGGGGACCGTTTGCCCGATTTGAGCGTATGACTAGGTGGTGCGTGGATAAATCCAGGTACGATGTATTGATTGAGACATAATGTCGGCAACAAACGACTCCGTGCAGATCCATACATCGGTAACGAGCGAGTCCGTAGGGATAATATCAATTAGAGCACTTGGCTTGCTGGAACAAATTCGGAGCAAGTCTGGTTGTATACATTTAAACCCCTGTCTTCTCAAAGTTGCATGTGGGCCTTAAAGTCCGAGGAGACCAGAGCATCTGAAGGATGAAAAAGGTTAAACCACCTAGTAGAAAAAAAAACAATTAAAGTAAAAAATAGAAAAGATGCAGAGAGCCCCACACGAGCTTTGACGCTGGCTGGCCAAGGATACTAAGCCCTGGGGCCCTAGCGTGAAGATATTTGTATGTATTTTGTTCAGAATGCACGTGCATCGATATTATATTTACATACGGTACCTAGGTACCTAAATACACGTACCTATCTTCATCCCACATGCATGTATTGAAGTTTAAATAAGGTACGTACCTAGGTACATACATACATGTACCTACATAAGGTCCATTCCATATACCCACTTCAAGAGGAGGTACCTAATGCAGCCGAGTGCACTGCACGATCAACAAGAGGTATGTACGTACCCAAGTAGCGTCATCGTCACGCGCTCGTCCTTGCAGCAGTACCTACTACATAGGTAGGTACACTAGTAGCAGCAGCAGCAGCAATTGGAAATCCACACGCACCAAAACCTTTACATCCTCTTCGACCTTCTACATCGTTACCCTTCTACTGTAACCTCCGGCTCCTATCCCCATTCCACACCTTCCCTGGCCCTGTTTCAATATATGTATGTTATGTGTGTTATGTGTTATGTCGTTACATACATCGGACGCGCCTCATTAGTCCAGTCCGGGTAAACACCACACCCCAAACTCATCCCATCCCCCAGGCCCATGCCATCCTCGCCTCTCGCCTGCTATCGCACGTGCTTGGGGTACCTACCACACGAGGAGCAGGGAAGTAAAAGGGCCGTACATGTAATAGACAAGACCAGGTGAAGCGACCAAAGTGACCAACCACAGCACGGACGGCATCATCCGGCCTGCAGCGAACCGCGATCACGAGCTCTGAGGGACGACCATTATCTAAG
>CADCXC010000015.1:0-27654 GCA_902806595.1 Pyrenopolyporus hunteri | reverse complement strand
TCCGCATTCTCGGCTCATGAAGAGCTCCTCCGCGTACATGTGTCTTGCCTGGTACAAGACTTGCTCACCAGTTGGGAAATCGCTATCTGTGAGGCGATCCGCAAGGTCGATAGGCAGACTTTGCTCGTCATCTGAAATAACCTTCTCGCTTCTAGAAAGAGAAGCATTCCTAGCTAACTGGTCCGGGGAGATACCGTAAGCCTTCACCAACTTGTACGCGTTGCTCTTGCGGACCCGTTCGAAAATGGACGACTTAGCACCCGGACGTTTAGTCCCCTTAGCGACGCCATTCACGACAGCTACGTCCCTTAACTGGGCGGAGTATTGAAAGTTGATGTAATCTTGCAGGTCTTGGAGCTCCTCCATTGTGACAGCTTGATTTAACATCTCCGGGATCAAGTCGTCGTTCACCTGTGCGACTTCTCGTAGGTTATCCCAAGTCTTCTCAAGGACGCTTCGTTTCTCGAAAAGCGATCGGTACTTGATATCAAGCTCAAGGATACGCCAAAGGTCATCTTGGGTGAGTAACTTCTCGGCATTGACAATGTATTCTGGCGCTTCGGGGTCGTCGAGACGGTCGGGATTGCGAGTTTTGCGGGCGTGGATGAGGTAGTCTTTGCGATGCTGGAAGACGTAAGGTACTTCGAGATCCTCAAGAACGAAATATTCAAGCACCTTGCCGACGGCTTTTGAAAGGGACCATGCAGGTCGCCGGAAAGTTGCTTTTCGGCCACATCAGATCAGCTATCCACTGTATCTCCTCCTTAAACTGTTCGCCTTGGATATTGAGGTGCTTGAAGGGCTTGCGGTCGAGCTGGAATCGTTCGGGTTCGTCCGTGAAACGAATGGCGTTGTCCTCGTCGGTCAGGAGTTTCTCCGCCAACTGCGAGGGCTCAAAGACGTCCTTGAGCTCGAGAGTTTGCTCTTTCTCCTCTCCCTCTTCTTCCTCTTCTAGATCTAACGCCCACTGATAGTCCTCGCCATTTCCGAAGATGGCCTCCATATCTTCTAGAGCATCTTTATCTAGTCCGGCTCGGTCGACAATGCGTCCGGCTATGCCTTTATCTCGTGGACGGGCAACCTCCATATCCTCCATCTGGCGCATGCGCTCGTCCTCATCCTCGGGGAAGTCTTCCTCAATGAAATCATCGAACTCGCCCGCAGCAGCGCGGTGACTAGGACGCGAGTAGTGTTGGTCGTCCGCAACCTCGTCGTCTTCATCGGAAAACATGTCATCGAGCCCACGGCGTTCGTTTCGCGGGCGTCATCATCGCGGTGACCGCGCTTGAGTCTCTTGAATTTTCCCTAGTAAGACGCGTCAGAATAAGATAGTTTCGATCTCGGGATTGGTGGCATATCGTACCTGCGAAGGCTGCTTTCGTTCCCATTCGGGAATGCTCTCGCCGATTAGGTCAAGGTCCTCTTCATCCAGCTGGGCTTCCTCCTCACGTTCCTGTCGGCGCTTGCGCTTTCTTCGCCTGCGACGCTCGTCATCATCCTCAACTTGATCTTCATCTTCATCTTCGTCCTCGTCAACGATAAAGCCTTCGCGGATCTATAGAATAACGAATAGTCAGTCGTCTGGTAGAATAGGGTCTGCGGGTATAGCGGTAAGCGGGATGGTCCGGGGGATGGATTACCTTTCGCGCCTCTTCTTCATCCTCGTCATCCTCGTCCTCTTCACTCGAGTCGTCCATATCCTGGTCTCGGTTCCGAGATCGTTCTCGGGTCTCACCGGTCTCTTCGTCAAAGGATTCATCATCCTCCTCGTCGTCGAGCTCGGCTTCGCCCGAGATTAGGTCTCGCATGGAACCGCTCATATTGATGAAACTCGGGATGGAAAGGAGGTAAGCGCGGGTTTAATGATTGAAGGGTACCCAGGTAAGTATTAAATCGAAACAAGATGAACTTGATAAAGTTGGTAAAGATTATTGCGGCGCTGGACCCCGCTAAGAGTTTTGAGCAGATGAAAAGGGTAGAGAAAAGGTAAGGAAAAAGGCGAAGAATGGAATGACTAAACGTCGAAGTTGCCTTAGCCTTGGGAAGGTACGAAATTTAGATCGCGTCGACTGCCAGCCTCGCGATTGGACAAGAGCTGTGTTGGATTGGCTGAGAATCTAGCAGCGCTGAGAAATTTAGACAGGGGAGAGACGGTGAGGGACCCACTTATCACGTGAGCTACACTGATAGCTGATAGTGGAGTGGCCCAGCCACATCCAGTGCCATGCGCCACAGATAATATGATGAATTGAATTAGCAACAATATCATAAATGATTGAGATAAACATCGCTGGAATTCATTGATGGATAGCATTATGGGAAGATTCTCAATATACAAGATTTCTTGGAGTCAACATGGGTAGGTACTTTTGTGACTTAAAAGCTTAATGAGAATTCCCAAGTTGATGTGGCTGAAGCATTCATTTGGCTGCCTTCCGTCTGCTTATCTATGGGAGTACTTTACGTGTACCTAGGTACCAACTATGAAATCATAGGTACCTTGGTAGATACATGTAATAAAGCTTCCAGGTGAAATCGCAAGTTGAGATGCACGGGCTACATGTACCAGCGGTTAGGTACAATATACTGTACCTAGATACCCAGGTACAATTCTTAGGGATCAAAGTGACCACCATTAGGTAATCATCTAGTTAGGTTGGCTCTTTCAGCATATGCCAGAGCCGGAGTTAGGGACCTAGGTAATTCACTTTATAGGTAGGTGCTTACCTAGCTCGATGATTATAGGTACATAGGTATCATCGCAGGACACAACATTGCATAGTCTTGTTTGGACCGAGTATATCATGTCCATGATTCTCATGCGGATTGCGAAAACCACCAGAATATCTTAGGTATTAAAAGTACTAAATATATTGTAGGTTTCATGGAGTTTTATGAGATTCCAAAGTTGCTTCGCTCTTCAACCCAAGATAAACCGAAAATTTATATTGCTTAAGGACATAGTAGAAGCTGTTTGCAAAACTAGGACAGCACCTACAAAACTGGGCAGATTGTTCAACGCATTCTACTGAGCTATGTGCGTGAGTGGTCAAAAATTAATGGGATCTAAAGGCAACTACCTATATATGGCATCGGTTAAGGGCCGGCTGACCAATCATGATATCTACCTGACGTGACGCGCCGAATTTGTCTGCTAGACTGTGACCCCAAACAGGTAGGGGCCATAGCGAATCTGGAGCAACCAGGGTGGATAAACGTGTGCTTCAAGACGGTAGGATGCATTAGCCCCAAAAACCGAGCGTATGGAGTAGATGAAAGGGATACTAGTCGAAGGGTCTTTTCAGATGACTATGGGCCTGGCCTGATGTAAAGGAAGGCCATGATGAAAAGGGGTGGCAAGAATCTACTTGGTTCTGACTGTATTGTAGAACTTGCATAGAAAAATAGATCTCGTTCTGAAAGCGAGATTTGAAAAACGTCATCCGGGAACGCCTGCTAATAAATGAATGACACATTGGAGTTGTAAAGTTGTATCTGCGCCTTGACATATTAATATATGTAAAATGCCCAATTCCCAGTCAACGTACAAATAATGTATGTAGGATGGTGAGATTCTAATTATGTATGTTACGTACGCAAGCTGCTGCTAGGTGCTGTTAGGTACATCCCTTTCTAGCAAGGTCGAGCCCCGCGGTCTCCGCCAGGCCCCTATTCTAGGTAGTCAGTACTTGCTCACAGCTGCAACTTATAGTCAGAGTCATAAGTAGAGTATACTAGATGCTGATCTATTTAGTGGAAACTTGAAGGCTTCCAGCCACAGCCAACCTCAACAAGAACCACTCCTCTTACACTCTTCCACTCATATCACGTCCCTAGACGCTTTGAACCAAAGCACGACGATGTGGTTTCAAGTCTCAAAATCTCCTACGTAGCATGATCGATCCATCTCTAGTACTCCCACTCCTTTGTGTCAAACACGAACACTTAACGCTTCTAAGACCCGGTTTCCCGCCAGATTCTTATACTGCCGCGATTCCTGCTTTATTTCCTGTAGCGATCGTCTACAGGCGGCTGTCAATATCACCTGCAGCTCATTGTCCTTTATACGCGAAAGGCCAATCACCTTAGTTATTGGGTAAGCCTTGACTGCATATAGAGGTTCTATTGATTTTCTTGCATACCTACATGCAATGTATGCAGAAACGATACCTCACATACCTCACATACCTCACGTACGTCTCCGGACAATAGCAGCTAACTTTGTGTTAGAAACAGCCCGCAGCCTCTGATTTTCGAATCTTGATAGCTCAGGCAAGTACCCATTTCCATCTCTATCTCCATCTCCATTTTTCATTTTCATTATTACCTGTTATTATTATTAGTAGTACCTGAGGGAGATTTACTTGACATACCTCTACTCTTGTGTAACACTCGCCATCCATCCCATCATCCAATCCTGTACATGAACATATCCCACTCACCCTCACCCACCCTGATCCCACTTGGGCGCCTCTACTACGTTTGATACAAGGTATCCTACGTTTACAGTACCAAAGGGCCGAGATATGTAGGTACCTCTCTGGGTACTGTATATATCGTCAAACCATCGCTCTCCAGTGAGAACGATCAAAAGATTCACTTGACCCAAACTACTTTGTCTCCTATCTAGTGGTTTCCTCCCCTCCCCCTTGCTTACCAACTTAAGTTGTCGATTTTCGTCTTCTCTCAACGGTTAGACGAAATTCCCTGGAGTCATTGAATTTCCATAGGTATTTCAAAGTACCGCCTAAGTTATCTAACGATACTTTAGATGGTGGCCTAGATTCCTTTCGGTATAGTCGGTCAAACTAGCCGTGGTCCCCACTACCAACTACCCTACCTGACCTAGCACCACTACCTAACTCAATACTGCTACTCTCTCCCCATGTAGGTACTCACTACTACCTACGTCTTCGTACCTCCCTGCACAGCAGCATCTTCCTGCATCTCCCTCTCACAACACCGAATCATTCCATCTGCAGACTTGAATCAGTTGGCGGCTTCTTGACGGCTACTATACCCGTGGACCCTTTCTCGGTGTATTGCATAATAGTGCATAGTCATACAGCTGTTACAATACTTACTCCTGAAGGGGAGCGGGAGAAAAAAAAGAAAAAGAAGAGAAAGGAACACGGGTCTCAGGCCGGGTTTCGATTGATTTTCTAACTTCGGGGTCCGTGAGGGGCATACAGATCTACGCGCGAAGATACCTATACATAGGCGCCGCGGACCACATTGGACCACATTGGACCAACGCCGAAAACGATACCCAACGACCACGAACTAGGCCATTGTCGGCGGACATGTAAATCGCCTGGCCACCTCCGATTCGCGCCCAGCTCGAAACCGTCGTCTTAAGTATCCTGCATAGCGTGCGAGTTCCCGCACCTCAAATCCTAGACATCTCAGAGTAACCCTACGGGCTCGTACATCATGACCGACGCCTTTGCCCCGCGCTCTATGAAGCGCAAGAATGTCAAGGGCCTAGCCTTAACCCCCGCCGCCCCGAAACCGTCCGCATCGTCGAATAACGATCGCCAGTCGGGCTGGGGTTTCGGTGGATCGAGAGCCGAGGAAGTTGGCCAGGAGGCTCAGCTCGAAATCGGCATAGAGTTTAATCTGGACCTCAAACAAGAGGATATCGAGATCGTGAAAGAGCTTGGTTCAGGAAATGGAGGCACTGTTAGTAAGGTTAAGCATTTGCCCACCGGAACCACGATGGCCCGAAAGGTATTTATTTTGATGAACGAGTCACGAGGATAGACACTAATCACAACATAGGTCATTCACGTCGAGGCCAAAAAGGAGCTTCGAAAGCGAATTGTGCGCGAACTCCAAATCATGCACGGTTGCCACTCCGATTACATCGTCACTTTCTACGGCGCTTTCCTGAACGATCACAACGATGTCATAATGTGCATGGAGTATATGGACGTCGGGTAAGCGAGATCGGGTTGAAACAAAAAATATTATGATTCTAACGGGATGATCATAGATCTCTGGACAGAGTGTCGCGCCATTTTGGACCGATTCGCGTCGACGTACTCGGCAAGATCGCCGAAGCAACACTGGGTGGTCTGACTTACTTATACTCGAAGCTACACATTATGCACCGAGACATCAAGCCTTCCAACATACTCGTAAACTCCAGAGGACACATTAAGCTTTGCGACTTTGGCGTATCCGGCGAACTAGTTAACTCCATCGCCGATACCTTCGTCGGAACCTCGACTTACATGGCGCCCGAGCGAATTCAGGGCGAGAAGTACACGGTTAAGTCAGATGTGTGGAGCTTCGGTCTGTCCATAATGGAATTGGCTATTGGCAAATTTCCATTTGCTAGTGAACAGTTATCGGACGGCGACGGCGCACCTGCTGGTATCCTGGATCTCCTCCAGCAGATCGTGCACGAGCCTGCTCCAAAACTTCCCAAAAGCGACGCGTTCCCGTCGATACTGGAAGATATGATTCAGAAATGTTTATCGAAGGATCCCGACGAGCGCCCGACACCTCAGGAACTCTGGGTGAGTAATAATTTTCTGAACCGAATTAATGGTTGGTCCAACGGCTGGTGTCAGCGCTAACGATATGTAGGATCGAGATCCGTTTGTTCAGGCGGCGAAACGAACACCAGTAGATTTGAGGGAATGGGCTGTCGGACTTATGGAGAAAGACAACCGCAAATCGCATTTGGTGCCTCAACTTTCACCGGCTACTCGTGATCTCTTACGGTCTAGCGAGTCCCCTACTTTCCAAAACGACGGTAACGCTGCTTATACGCCGACTTCCGGAGAGATTCCGATCGCGGGTGCCATTGCGTCGCCGAGAGATCAAGGCCACGCCCAGAACCGATCGCCCACGAGAAACGGTGCGGGAAGTCTCGGTCGTGCCTCCGGTTCGTCCGCCTCCGCCGTTCACCATCCCGGGCTCGGACAACGAGCCGCGACGTCCGGGTCCATACCCAAAATCACGACGGCGGACCTCTCACAGCCGACCGGCGGATCTACGTTCGCCTTACCGGTCAGACCCGCACCTGGTGGACCGTTGCCGCCGCCTCCCCCAAGGAAAGAGACGCCCGATGAGCTGCGAAAGGAAAACAGACGGCAGGCGACATTCGGCCCTCCGTCGAATGGAGGTTATGGAGGCGCAGGATATGCATCTCGATAAAATTGCACCACGTCTCCCGTGAACCATCCGTCCCCTACCGTCTCGTCTACCGCACAGGCTTATGCCTACCTAGGTAGTTTCGGCTTTTTGAGCATATTAGTTCTACCCAAACCGAGGAGTACAACTGCCAGCGTCTGCATCGCTTAGCGCATTGACTTTCATCCCATATATACCAGTCCTCATCTCTCTTACGTGCCCTAAAGCATGCCTCATATCAAAGAGAGTACATCGAACACTTTTCGAGGGGGGAATGGTAGAAGGAGGCTAGATGAAGCGATCTGGAGGAAAGTAACAAGCGTTAAATACCTGACGTAATTAACGATCTGGTCGAGACGAGCCGAATGGCTCCTAGTACAAATTCGAGAAGATACCTAGGTAATCAAATGATGAGGACGTCTAACTATTGCGTGTCCGTAGCAATCCCCTTAACGGGTGATAAGTCTAGTATTCTACTTAATGAGTGTTTTACCCAAAGGATAACCGTCATGCTCGAGGCCCAATATCGAGTAAGCCCGGTTATACGAAGACTACAGCTGCTGATGAGCGTTGTTTAGACCCTGTATCCACGACCCAGTAGCTTTCAAATATCGGCACACAACATAACACCCATACGCACCCTCTTGCAGTATTCCGATTAAGATAAGCCCTCTAATGTAAATTTTAAGCTAAAGGTGTTAATGTATTTCCCTACCGACAAAGCCGCGATCCAGCACATCGACTAGCTCATCCAGACGCTCAATCACCAAGTCGGTGTGCTCATGCTCAGCCAGGTGCTGATTCGCCTCATTGACCAGCAGCACCGTAGCAGCGCCTGCGCGTCGCCCGTCCGTCATATCGTCGATCGAATCCCCAACCATAATAAGCCTCGACGCATCGCCCACCTCGCTTAAATGCCCACCATCACGTCCCACAGCACCCTCTCTCTCGCGCTCGCTACTCCTCACCTCCGCACCATCCCCCCCAGCACCAGCACCAGCACTCCCCATACTCCCGCGCCCGCCCCTCCCGCAAGACGCCCCTCACCGCGTCCTCGTCCCGCGGGCCCCGCACGCGCCTGACCAGGCCCCAGGTCCGCGCTATGTACAGCAAGCCGGCGGGGTCGGGCTTGGGGGGCGGAAGTCGCGGGTGACGACGGGGTGGAAGACGGAGCCGGCGAGGAACTTGCCGAGCAGGTGGGCGACGGGGCCTCGAAGTTGCGGGTGCAGATGCCTTGCGCACGCGCGCGCGTCGAGGTAGGCCATGAGCCGCGCGAGCCCGGGCTGCGCCTCCTGCTCGACCATCGACCGCCGCTCGATGGCGCGCACGGCCTCCATGGCCGACTCGCGCTGCGCGGCCGTGGGCAGCGCGTAGATGTGCTCGAGGATGTCGACGGTGGCGGGGATTTGCAGCGCCGCGCGCATTTGCGTGAACATGTGGTTTTGAGGTTGGCTGGGAGGGAGGGGGTTAGTATGGTCTTGTACTGAGATAGTATCTGCTCCCGAGTGGTATATAAGAGCCGGTTTTAGGCCGTAGAATCTCGTATGCTCTCATCTTAAATGTAACGGCCGTCACGAGTTTTTCTTAAGATATCTCTTACCCCCTCAATGGCGAAGTGAAAATCTACTGAACTCTGATGTTCGACACTTACCAGAGCGTACCGTCGACGTCGAATATCACTCCTTGTAACCTGGGTAACTCATGGTGTTCAGCTGTGGCGTCCCTGAGCGGGGCGAATCGCTTCGAACGTGAGACAGATTTGGCCATCGTGCTGAATAGTGACTTCATGGAGAAGTCGGATATTATTATGATTTATCTAGCACGTACCCCAGGTTCCGACGAGGGATTTATTGACAGTTGGGAATTACATGGACAGATAAAATAAAGTAATGAATGCTATATTTACTAAAGCTAGGAGGAGTTGTTGAAGCTTAAGATTAGGCGCACTTCGTTTGCAATGTTCCTTCTGACGTGCAATAGGGTACTTGCGAGATGTATTGTACCCCGTGCCTAGAATTTAATGTATGAGGTACTTATTCGGCGGTAAAGTGGCTCGTGCACGCGGGCTGTTAGCTTAGTTGCTGCCGTGGATTAAACCTTGAGATCCACGGGGGTCCGGGGGCAGTTTAGCGGTCTCTTTCTGGACACCTAAGCAGCTAAACTCTACTTCTTTTAAGGTTGTCAACTGTCAACGACCCGAGCGACCGATATATCGTGACGGTGCCTATGTTATAGCGATTTGCTCATAGGATTTAGTAATTCTTAGGAATCGAATAAGAACAAATTACCCGAGGAATCCTCCCTACGCCGAGACACCATGGCCGACGAGGACAAGGCGAAGGCCGAGAAGCTTGCTGCGGCTAAGAAGAAGGTATGATCTGATTCCACGCATGGGGAGCTTTGTGCCGTGACGAATTGAATGCTAAAAGCCATGTTCCGCAGCTCGAGCAAAGGAAGAAGCAGATGGCCAAGAAGGGAGGAGCCTCGAAGCAGCAGGACAAAGACAAGGAAAAGGACAAGGAAGAAGCTACCGCTGCCGAACCCAAGTCCGAATCCGCCCCCGCCGACGAGCCCGCGGTTGAAGATGCCCCTGCCGAACCGCCAGTATCCCCCACGACTCCCAGCGCAACTTCGCTCTCACACCAGTCCAAACTCCGCTCCTCGTCCTTCCGCCAAGGAACAGTGTCGCCAACCGGATTCCCTCTTAGCCCCGAGGGCGAGACGGCACCCGAAATATACCGAAAGCAAGTCGCGCGCATAGACGATCTGGAAAAGGAGAATAAGAGGCTCGCCAAAGAAGCATCCGACGCCGAAAAGCGATGGCAGAAGGCCGAAGAGGAATTAGCTGACTTACGGGAGGCTGACCGCGATGGTTCGGATACCCAAGTCGAGAAGCTTGTATGATAATTCTCTTACGGGATAGACCCATTGTCCAGTTCGCAAACTGACTAAACCTTATAGAAATCCGAGATCGCCGCCCTCCAGCGCCAGAACTCACAGCTCCAATCCGCCGCCTCGAAGCGCCACGGCTCGTCGCCGTCCATCTCCATGTCCTCGCCTCCAGGGGAACTCCAAGCGCAGCTCGCGTCCAAGTCCGCGACCATCGAAACCATGGAACTCGAGATCTCGCGTCTGCGCGCCCAAGCCGAGCGGCAAGCCTCCGCCGGCGGGACGGACCGGGAGCAGATCACCGCTCTCGAGGAGAAACTCGCGCGGTCCGAGCAGGCGGCCATGAAAGCGCAGCGGGAGCTCGGGGACCTGAAGCGGAACCTGGAGCGCACGACGGAGCGCGCCGTGAAGGAGGGCAGCGAACGCACGAGCGCGGAGACAAAGCTGCGCGCCCTGGAGCGCGAGGTCGAGGGCTTGCGCGGCGAGAAGGCGGATCTCGAGAAGAAAGTCGAGGCGCTGGAGAAGAAGGTCGCGGCCCTCGGCACGCTACACAAGGAAAACGATAGCCGAACACAGGCCCTGCGTAAAGATAAGGAGCGCGCGGAGAAGGAGGCCCAGGAGGCGAAGGCCAAGATCGATAGGCTGGAGGCGGAGAACGCGCGCCTGCGCAAGAAGGACGCGGCCGAGGGCGGCGGCGATGATGACGGCGTGGATGAGCTAGAGGATGAGGAACGCCAGCGCATGGAGAAGAAGATTCGCGACCTCGAGAGCGAGGTGTACGATTTGCGCCGCGGTATCTGGCACCAGCGGCGCAAGGACATGGAGCACGGGGCCGGCGGCGAGCACGATCCTGCGCTCCAGAGCCCCGTCGGGTTTACTAATATCGACCTAGGGGGCGCGGGACAGGGCGCTGCGCGCAAGCAGGGCGGAGGAGGATTCGGCGACTTCTTCAACGCGCTGACGGGCGCGGCGCCGGCTCACCAGCACCACCATCACCACGAGAAGGCTGGCGGTGATGACGGCTTCTTGGACGACGATGACGATCTCGAGTTCGACGAGGAGGCGTTCCGGCGCGCGCAGGAGGAGGATGCGAAGAGAAGGCTGGAAAGGGTGAGGGAGCTCAAACGCGGATTGAAGAATTGGGAGGGCTGGAGGTTGGACCTTGTGGATGCTAGGAGGGGGGGGGGGTATAGTGCTGGCGAGGTGTTTGAGGTTTGAGGTTTAAGAGTCGGGATTATTCGATAATGATCGTGGGGTATGAAAGGAAGGAGTAGGGTTAGGAATATGAGGACATGGATGATATGCGCGGATACAGGTGTATGAGTATATGATGGCATTACCGCGTTAGAATATAAGAGTCGTTCTCGTGGGTTTACTTTGAACTCGTTCTTACCTGTTTCGACCTTTCCACCCGGCAGCTGTTACTGTGGACTCTAGGTTTGGCTAGCAGTTGGTTGATGTGCCTAGGGTTTTGACGGAAAAGAGGTCAACATGCCTTGGTCAACACTATAGATGGATGCGCTTGAAAAGGTCGTTGATTAAATGGCGGGTTTAAGGGCCTCAGTTTCCTAGATGAAGACGATATGTCTACCGACGTAGATACTACTGCTGGTACGTACAGCGTCACCAAGGTTATTCTCGTAGTCCTCTAGGCTTTCGTACTTGGGGTTCCCGAATAAAGGAGGAATAAAGTAGAGATCCTAATAGGTGAACTCGTGATATTATGAATATAGATCTCGTCACCAGGAGATCGTGTTATTACTTGGTAGTCAGAGACCGATTCTCGAGTTTATTGTAGAAATAGAATTTATACAATGGTATCACAGATTCATCTACATAGGTACCTATACATACGTTTCGCCTCCAGGAGACCTTTTATCTTTCCCAAACTAACTTCAGATATTAATAACATTACAGTTACTGGTCGAATTCGCCAGCGTAGAGGATATCTCGAGGGTTCATCTGCTCCCAGATAGACCGCAGGTTGAGCTCTTCCTCGCGCCTCGTCACAGTTCCGTTCCCAGCGAGTTCCTTCTCGGCTTCTTCGCGGGCAAGTTGCACTGCGCCGTCCCGTTAGCAGCGTTTCCACAAACTACGCCCTCACCCCCTCCCCCCTTTTTCTTAAAAAAAAATTATAGAAAGACTCACCATGCAAATAAACAGCCGTCCTCTTCCCCGTAAAGAGCGCATGCGGGACATTCGTGACATTATCCGAGTTCGCGTCGCCGATCGCGTACACGCCCTGGACATTCGTCGCCAGGCCCTTCGCATTGTCGGCCGCCAACCGGCCGCCGTACAACCATACGCCGAGCTTCTCGCCGACGTCGGAGCGCTGCTCGTCCGGGAAGCTGGTGAAGAAGGCCTCGCGCTCGAGCGGCGGGCCCTCCTCGAAGTGCACCCGGAACAGGTCGCGCTCGGGCGCCGTCGGCAGGCTCGGGTCGGCGGGGGGCTGGCCGCCGTCGCGCAGCCGCTCGATCCGCGCGATCGTCCGGTTCTCCACCGCCACGTCGTGCAGCGCCAGGTACCGCTCCCAGCTCGGGAAGCTCGCCTCGGCGGCGGCGCGCGCCGCGGGGGTGTCCGTGCCGTTGACGAGGGCGACGATGTCCGTGTTCAGCGTCGAGATCTCCCGCACGAGCCCCGCGGCGTCTTCGAGGGGGCCGAGGAGCCCGAGGGTTTGGTCGGCGTGTTCTGCGGGAGCGTTAGCGGGATCGTGGTGGTGGTGGTGGTGGATTTATGCAGGTAGGTATATAGGGGTGCTTACCGTGGCCGTCGCACCACGGACACCAGAAGATCCCCTTACCCCAGTTCTCCTCGAGCCCCGGGGTGCCGGGCAGGATGTCCCGCAGGCCGGTGGCGAGGATGATCTTCTTTGCGCTGAGGGTGCCCTGGGTGCCGTTGGGGTACGTTGTCGCGACGTTGAACTGGGTGTTGTTGTTCAGCGGCTCGATGGCCGTCACCGTCCCGTTGATTCCGTACGCGGTATCATAGTGGGAAATTTGCTCGCGGGCGGCCCAGCGGTAGTATGCCGGTGTGACGCCTGTTGCGACGTTAATTATACGGGAAACTAAGCGATATGGCGAGGCAGATAGCTAGTTGTTACTCACCATCGAAACCGAGCACGTCGTGCATGTGTCGGGTCGGACCGTTGCGGTACTCTCCCGAGTCGATTAGTAGAACGTTCCTGCGGACACGGGCAAGACCGCTCAAGGCACTTAGTCCCGAAGGACCACCTCCGACTATAATCGCATCGTAGGTCGTTGTGTCGTCGCGAGGCTTAAGATTCGTCGCCCCAGCGAGGACAGTAATGGCAGGGCGCCTAGGGCGATTATGTTCTTCATGATTATTGCGTATAATATATACTCGACGCCTTAACTCCTTGAAGTCCTTCCTACCGTAGCGCTTGAGAAATTGGGAATACCTCTATAGGACCTACCACGCGAGTAAGAAGACGCGGAAGCGCCTGGTCTTATAGCTAGCCACCAGAGACCTTTGTTTAGGTATGGATGGGGTAGGCAAAATCGAGTTCATCGGCGGGTTGAGCGTGCCCCTGACAGATGATCCCTACCTGATATTCCTGCAAATGGTAAGACAGACGAGTTTAGGTCACTTGGCAGATCACGACATTTCGCGTTCCCCGTACGCAAAGTAACAATATACGTATTAGATTCGGTAGTCAAGGCCTAGGGAATATACTTCAGCTGGCCATCGAAAGCGCATCGGTTGCCGCGAATTGGCCCCAGCTATGTGCGCCGCGCCGATCCACGCATCATTAGGTTGCGTTAGCATCCCACTTTGGATGCTACGGCGCTCAGATCGGGGAGAAGAGAGGAAGCCACTTGACTTGGGTTTTGGGTTGGAAAAGGGCGAAGAGCAACTAAAACTTGTTTATATCCGTGCCAGACGTACGACTTTCTGAGATGTGATAGAATATAGTATCTTCACACTTACCTTAGCTCATATCGCATACCGAGCTGACGTTACGAACTATTGACAAGAAGATGATGAGAGTCAATATTTAGGTGGGGGTCATCACGACATATTGATGGTGTTTGTGATGGTGTTTGTTTCTGGTAGGTCCGTCAAACCTGAGATCTAGGTACGAATAAACCAACCGAATCCCACTAAATCCCCCAAATCTGTTAGCAGCTACCCCAATTTAGAGCGCCTCTGATGCGCTAATGCATTGCTAACCGCATCGCTATAGCAGGTCACTAAGCACCAGCGGGGCCACCCGCCTTGGCGTTAGGTCCGTTATGGAAATATGTTGCACCTACGGGCCGCAGCAGCCAATAAAACCGTCGATAGCGCGACTTAGTGACCTCAATCTCTGCTCTAAACCGCCATCGCTCTTAGAATCTAAGACTTCAAACTCTTCTGACTGAAGCATGTGGGACAACAGTCAACTGACGGCTCAACCACCGCGGCATCCATTATACATTATTTTATTTATATTTCCTTCGTAAAACAACCGTTTTATCTACTTAACGTACGCGGTCGTAGAAGCCCACAAATATGAATATACATATCAAAAGGCAACCAGCGTCAGCCACTCCAACACCCCAGAAAATCCAAGGCGTGCTACGCCGCAGATCTAAATATATAACCTACCACCTGGTAGAAGAATTCCGTGCAGGCCCCCCGGACCACCTCTTCCGGCAACAAGCAACTCCCTCTTTCGCAACGGCGCGCCCGAGAAGGGCAGGTAGAGGCCTCGCAGCAAATGGTAGGATCCGATTGCACAATATCGTCATTTCGCTATCCCATGCTGTGGCGTTTGCTCTTTGCCGTTTTCTCTTTTGTGTTTTAACCCTTGCCCCCCCCCGGGCACCTCCCTTGATCTAGATGGTTATTCTAATACTTACCATCAAATCTAACTTCACATCTCTATAGTAGCCTAGTTTTGGGGTTTCTCGTGGAAACATCTTACGACTTTGACAGAGGGAACGCTGCCTGGATGTCGATATGAATGCTAAAATTCCTGGTTAAGCATGGTGCGGTTCGCGACCGACATACAAGTCGCGACCTAGCCCTCCCTGTG
Organism: Pyrenopolyporus hunteri; assembly: GCA_902806595.1. Lineage (NCBI taxonomy): Eukaryota > Fungi > Ascomycota > Sordariomycetes > Xylariales > Hypoxylaceae > Pyrenopolyporus > Pyrenopolyporus hunteri. The sequence goes on along the minus strand of CADCXC010000015.1, from coordinate 12,584 downwards.
AGAAATTCGCGAGCTAGGTAACTCTTCTATATATATTTATCTCTCCTCAGCTGTCCGTATTGAACTACTCCCGACACGGGAGTAATGTTATCAGCCGGCTCTCGCACTGTTGCCTTATCCGATAGGCGTCAGTATCTATCTTAGAACGGGTAAGTATAGGTAGGAACTGAGTCATAGCTAATTTACGTAGTAATTAATACGGCCACGGCTATGGACACATATTCTACATTACACAAGGCGTCATTACACAACGTCTTTATTGATTTATATATTCTCTCCGGAAGGCGGGTAGGTACCTAGGTAGATAACGCGCCCTAGGTAGCCGGACCTAAAAGATAGTCCGGCGATATAGACGTGGCTTGCGCAAATGGTGCTACCTACATGTACCGGAGTTAGGCAGCATCGCGTACGGTGCCCCTAGACGTATACTAGTGAAGTTGGCGCACGGTGACTCAACTGAGCCTTAATGTAAGCGTGTATATTTATATCGCGCCCCGAAGCTGCTGATGTCGTGGTGTATATGCCTCAACTCCGGCGCCACTCATCACGGGGTTATTCTAAGAGTCTAGGTAGATGTTAGAGGTGAGGCTCGTGGAGCTTTTGTTGAGGTTTATATCTGAGTCACGGAGTATCACGATGCCAAGTTGGCGGCGCACGAGGCACTCCCGGCCTGTATACTGCAGGTCGTCGATATAGATATGCAGTATGTAGGCGTCCTTGCCGTATGCATGCACCTAACCCACTTGAGCCGCGATCTCCAGGTACAACACGTCTTCGGTGAGATCTTCTAACACCGGGGTTTACATATAAGGCTACCCCGAGACGGTACGCTCAACAAGGCTAGGTATTGAGTCATCTCTGATAGGAGGACTGATACGGGGAGTAGAGTATGTGCAGGGCACTCTATATCCACGTGCTTTTCTAAAGAGCAAATAAAGGGGTGAGGAATAGGGGAAGGGGGAGGGGGTATTAGTCATCGAACTCTCCATAGGTAGCCATGTCTTGGGAACTAGAAACGATCTAGGCATCCGTGGATATGCCTACGGAGATTTCACATGGGCTTAATTAGTGGGGTAAGACCGATTTGTAAAGTCTGGAGAACGTTGCTAGCCGTCGTTCTCGTATTCTGGATAGTTTTCCACGCTAGGTAGCCTGTGGGGAGGACCTCATGGGTAGCCATCAGTCGGCTGATAGTGATCTTATCTCCGGGCCTGGAACTGCACGGAATGTAAATCATTGATCTGAGATGGTACATGTGTACTAATCAGCTTAAGGACTGCCGGCTTCCGTATGACTCCTTAGATTATGTACCTAAAGAGGCATGGGGGATGCCTTATGTGCCTGGGACGGGAGTGACTCTTACCTGGTACCCGATGTAAGACTACCTACCACTGTATCTCGTGGTACATAACGACCTCCTATGACTGTCTCGGCAAGTTCATGTGCGTTATCATACTATGTAGCTAATCCACCTACAAGCTGTATCCGCCGTCGCCTACGTTTTGGCGTTTTACCTGCCTGCTTCAAGCTGGTCGGCGAACCTGCTAATGACGGTACTGCTTGATAGCTAGTACGCTAACGAAGTCAAGCGAATTGTGAGTGCTTACATATATGTATGTGTTCACTACTAGGTACCTGCCTAAAATAGGATGTAGGTACTTGGGTAGTTGTAACCTAATCCCCAGCTTAGATCTTGACTCGCTTATGTAAACGGGGGCTGTGGGAGTTATTGCGCTGGAGACGCGATCACATACCAGAATACATCTACCTAGGGTAGGCAAATAAACCCATACAAGTCAAAGGTTTTAGAAAGCGCGGTAAGGTCGGGCCTATGTTGAGAAAAGCTAGAATATCGTAGAAGCGCCGGCAGGTCTGAGTTTCCTATCAGAGAAACATGGGAAGTAGTACCAAGTCAAGCAAGTCAAAGAGAGCATATCAAGTAATCAAGACAAGCAGTTGAGGAGTGAGGCACGGTATTTTATTGCGGGGAGTAGCCACGGATGGGGTAGGAAACGTCTATATCCCGTAGACTGCAATGTGGTGCCCTAACTACCTCTACCATCGGCGTCTTAAGAGCAAGTATCGATGATTCCTCTAGTAAATATACGGTAGGTACCCGTCTATGCGCACCGCCGAGCCACCTCGAGTGAACCGATATATCAGTGAAAGGGTGAATACATAGAACGCACTTTGCGTCTCATCTGATGAAAGAAAATACAAACTCTCCTCATCAGTTATAAACCCGAAGATACCAGGCCAGGTTAGGCCCGCCTACTTAACCTACTTTCCCCTCCGCGCGCCAAACTTCCTGCCCTTCACCTCTACGTACATGGTGATGAATCCAATTCATGTGATCCAACCTTCCGTGCGCAAAATCGTATAGAAAACAAGGGAAACGGGAAAACCTCGTGCGACACGTGAAGGGGGAGAGAGGTAATTGCCCGTGCCTGAAAATGCTTATATCAACCCTTAACGCCGGAAAGCCGCCTCCGCCGCTCGCTCGTGTGACGAAGAAAAACCGGGACGGAGGAAACGGACGGACGAACAGAAATAACGCGATACTAATCGATTCATCCTTGGACGAACAGCCGCCAACACCGGGGACCATGCAGGAACGCGACCAAAAAGTGGGGTATCTTCGTAGAACAACGACATAGGAGAAAAGAGGTGGAAAATCATAGTTGAAAAGTGCCGTAGCCGTAGTATCCAGGAATATGCTACACTCCTGGCTGTGGCCGGGGCGTCTGGTGGTTCGGGACCTGAGTTGTGACTTGGGTCGGGCCGGGTGACGGGACGCTGTTAGAGTTCGCGGCGGAGGCGGCGCCGACCCCACCGTTGCTAAGCTGGTTGAGGCGGTTGTTCATCTCGGCCATCTGCTGCATCATCGCGACCGTCTGGCGGTTCTGGGCTTCGACCTTAGCGCGCAGCTCCTGATTCTCCCGCACGATGCGCTTGAACTCGCGGCGGAGGTCGTCGTCGGGCTTGCGCTTTTCGCCCGTCTTCTCCCCGCCCGGGGAGGCCTGGCTCGCCGCCGCCAGGCCGTCCTCAAGATCGTCCTCGGGCGACTGCGCGGCCGCGGGACCGTTGTTGGCCTCGTTCGGGTGTGCACGCGCCGGAGATGCTCGTTTAGGTTCTCCATGCGCGAGAACCCCTTGCCCTCGTGGCGCTTGCAGTTCCCGTGAGGGCAGTTCAGCGGGTTCTTGGGCCCGCCGTGCTTGTTGTGCACTTCGCGCTCGTGGCGCAAGAGCCCGCCGGAATACGTAAACCCGGCGAGCTTCGCAACCGGGGCCATGCACTTGTATGGCCGATCGTGCTTGTCCATGTGCTTGCTACGGAAAACATGAGCCGAGGTTGCTATTTTGTGCGCGACGCGAGGGTTTGCGACTTACCTCCATTCACACTTGCGACTGAACACCTTTACTTCATCCGTACATCCGGGATATGTACAACAGTATTTACCTTCGCGATTCTTGGTGGCCGGACGGTCGGGCTTCGGTATGGGGCCCAAACGCGGTGGGCGGGGGTTATCGTGTTGGACCGGGGTTGAGGGGCCGTCGGGGGGAGTGAGAGGTTGAAGATATCGGCTGGGCGAGTTCAAGCTGGCAGAGCTGGGCGAACCCGGCAGCAGGCTTGCCTCATCCGCCTGGGGATATTCGAGAAGGGTTGGTGCCTCATCGTGACGATCGAGGCCCGGCGGATAGTGACCGGAGGGAAGGACGTCGCGATCCTTGAACACGACGCTCATTTTAAAGCTGTACCCAGGGAGCTGCCTGTTATAGCTGCGAGCAGCGTTGAAGATCTGGAGGAACTCGAGACGGACTCGCTCGTTGAACCGGTCCCTCTGAGGAAGGGTGTATTGACGACAGAACTCGCCGGGCTGTTCGACGGGTTCGGTGAAGACGAGTCCGTAGATCAGACCTCGGGACCTGAACTGCTTCGCGATGGCAGTTATATGGTTGGCGACGTATTTCTGACCTGATGTAGGAGAAAAAAAATAAAATAATGTTAGCAGCCTGAAACGCCAATACGAAGGTACTAATCAAGATTGGGGGAGGGATTGAAAGGATGAAATGAGCGATTGAATGGTTGATTTTGGGAGTTGAAGCTGGCCACAGTTCCCAGCCGAAGCGAATTCGCACGGACGGAGCCGACGGATTGGCTTATATAATCTGGGTGACACAGCCTATGGCTCAGGAATCGTGGCTGGGCCCCCCGATCTGTACTAGGGCTGCTAGGGACGTTGTAGATCTTGGCCGTAGGGGGGGGGGATTGCTGGTTTTCTGCGGGGCTGGATTGGGCTTGGGCTGAATGTAGGGTAGGGCAAAGTACATATAAGGCAGTGGTACCTTAAAACAGCTTAGGTACCCAGAAAGGGGGGATTAGGTACCACGTAAGCTACCTATGTACCTAAGTATGTAGGTATATATGTAGGTACGTAGGCGCTAAGTAGGGCTTAGGCTCCAAAAAGAAAATGGAAAATGGAAAAGCAAAAGAAGAAAAGGGAAATCAAAAGAAACAAAAATGTAACGTCAAACAGAAAAAAAAAAAACTCACCTATTTCATCAAAAGCCGGCTGAACTTCAACCGCGTAAGTCCAGTTAGGGTCGCGCAAATACGCTTCCCCAAACCCGATCGAGAGTTTTGAGCTCCTAGAAGATTTTATATTAGCGATCTCTCTTATACTATTTCAGGCGGCAATGACTATTGCCCGAAGCGAGGCGGAGCTACGAATCATCGACCAGGCTGAAGCAATGACTCACCATTAGCAGGTGCACCATCATTTGCCCCAGAGGTATATGGTAGAGATCCTCGTGTATCGAGCGGTCCTGATGGGAGATGGCCTGTGCCGAGTTGGGGTACCGTCGTCTGAGCTGGCGTTATTCCTGTGTTCCGGTTTTGACTAGGCTGATGGAGATGGGGATGGTGATAGGGATAGGGATGGTGTAAAGGGGCCACCCCGTGTACTGGAGTTACCACCTGAACATCTCCAAGCGGTTGCAGCCCGGCGCCTTGATTCGCGCACCCCCAGTCATTCATGGCGTCGTGGATCAAGGGGCCGTATGGCTGGAGATCGATGTTATCCATGGGGAATCCTGTTGCCTGATCCACATAGACCAGCTCATCCTCCGGAGTGTATGCCCAATTGGATTTGATATCCTCCATGATAAAACTATGATAAACTCATCGTCGCCGCACGTCAGTCATAAGCCTCCTATACACAAACATGACCTAGCTTACCGAAGGATGATAAGACAATGACTATTGGTTGGTCAGTGAAGTGAGGGCGTCGCGGTCGCTTCGGCCTTATGGGCGAAATGTCAGCAACGTAGGTAGGTATACAATGTTGCTTAAGAATCAAATGCCTCCCTTCCGGTCTAGGCTCGTAGGTAGGTAGTCAACCCTGTATGGTATTGTTGATAGACAGGTACTTAGGAAAAGATCAGAAGAATCTCTCGGACGCCTTTGGTACTAGGAAACGTTAGGGAATATTATGAGCACCCGTCGCTCAGAGAGGTACCTTGATAATACTAGGGACAGGGTGGGATAAGAGTTAGCTAGGCTTCAAAGATGGTTGACGCAGTTGATGGCTCCGGCAACCCACCATTCAAAAACAATCTGATGATGTGGTTGCGTGTCAAGGCTGAGTATCTGTAGGTACCTGGTTGAAAGAAACCGAGGGTTTAAAAGGCCTATTAAACCTGGATGTTCTGGTCCCCAAGACTATGGGTGTGGGTTGCTTGCCATCGAGGCAGCGGTATTGAGGCATCGAGTCTCTATTATTTAGATGGTTTGCCTTATAATTGTTAGTGGGCTGAAAGGAAAATGGCTTCAGATCGAGAAGAAGCCAATGGCCTCGAGGCATTTCTTAAACCACCTCAATAACATGGCCCCAAACTCGACCCTCGGCTTCGACAACTTTAGATTGCTTTCTCTATTATGGATTATGATTTTCTGCACAGACCCGGGCTTTCGGGTTTCTTTACACAGTACCTAGCCAGTTGCCATTAAGGCTTTATTATTCTAGAATTATCTATTCCGATCCATCCAAAGGAGTTAAATGACTATTTTCTTCGTGAATTTACCTATATATGTAGAACAACGTAGTTTTAAATCGGGAGTCACTAGACACACGAATACATTGGTAGTAGGCCGGTCGTAGCTTAACTATATTCACTAACATGTGCATTTAAGGCCCGGACTCCGAGAGTTTAAATTAGGTATATTTCTCTTTTATATTAGAGACTTCTGTTAAGACAAACATGCTATAGTGACGAGTTTTACCTACATACGTGTTGAGCCATAGGATACAAGTTGACTTCAATTTGTCGGTCTAGGGGCATGACCAATGATGGTCAACCTCTGTGATGGTGACGCGAATAAGTCTCAAACCAATAGGTGCCTGACTCGCGAGACCATACAGAGGTTTGACCACTGCAATAATGTTCCCTCAGGGTACTTATTTTTAAGTTCGGTTGGCAAGTGTACAAAAATAGTCCTCTGCATCGGTGTCTTGACTGGGTGTAGGCCATTGTGATGTCCCGGATCATGACTTTCATCCCTTTGCGACGCAACATGGGCGTCAGAGCCAGTATGATGCGCTGGCTGGCTCTCTGATGGTAGGTGCGTACGTCATGATGTATTCCTTGTCGGGATCACCATAGCCCTGGACTACCAGGCGAGACTCTCGTATGGCGCGGCGGTGTTCTTACCCTTGATCTCTCGGACCGTATGGCGCGGCGGTGTGATCTCTCGGACCATCCGTGACTTGAAGATCGTGGCGCCTCGATGTACAGTTACATCGTAAACCTCTGGGCGCAGGATGCCTTCCTCGAACAAGGCGTTGAGCTCCTTCATGTCCGATGCCTCGTAAGGTTTCCTTGTGCAATGATCTTTCCATCCGCTCGTAGTTTAATAGCGAGAGCAAGGTTCTCCTGCTCCTTGTTGGTGATGTATAGTTCAGCGGTATGGGAAAGATCGTCAGCATGCATAAGGTCTTCCTCCGGGATAATTTGATAGTCATCGGGGTTGAAGGTTGGTGCAGGTAGCTCGATCTCAAGTCTTCTGGTCGGTACGGGGTCCTCTCGGGGCTGGATGTACGGCTTGACATGAGAATTCCTGAACGTGGATGTTCCGCCCGAAGCGTTAGAGGCGATGGTAACATCCTTATCCGACACCGCAATGACCTTGTGAGGGCCCTTCCATCCTCCCTTTCCCTGTAGACGAGTACTTCGCTACCGATGGGGAGTGACGCGGGAAGAGTTTTCTGTGTGTTGGGGCCATTGCGTGTGTTCAGGGCATCTCTCACGGAACGTTGTGCCTTGATCCTCTTGATCTCCGTCATCGCCTTCTGTACGGCTTGTGCCCTTTGGGTCTGTGCGGGGGTAGGGGGCGAGTCCATGTTGATCCTAGGGTAGGCGCCGAATACAAGGAGTGTGGGTACCAGACCATCAGGGTTGGCTGTGTCGTTGACTGCCTTGACAGCCATCTGTAACCGGGCTGCGCGTGAGCCCGAGCCCTGAAGTTCATCGGTGATGATCTCGTACGCTCTGCGGACGGGGCCGTGGTACTCTTCGACCTTGCCAATTGACCAATGTGCTTCGACTGGTACCTGATGACAAGTGACTCCAGCAATGCGGGCCTCGTTCCGGAACTCGACACTGTCGAAGTTCGTGCCGGCATCATGTGTAATGACATCCGGGGGTCCGAGGTAGGTGTCTATCCAGCATTGCTTCAGCGTGTCCCAGGTTTCTTTGGCAGAGATGGTTCTCATAAAGCGAGCAGCCTGGAACCCTGTAGCGGCGTCAACCACATGTAGGACGGGACGTTCGTCCAAGTACATGATATCAACGATGACTTCGTAATTGAAGTCCATGTCAGGGTCCTTCAGGCTGAACCTGAATCTCTGGGGGGCCTTGCCCTTGATCTGGCAGTGGTGGCAGAACTTATTGATCTCCTTGATATCCTTGATATCAACGTCATGACCTGCTTTATCTAAAAGAGTGTATAGTTTGGCCACAGAAGGGTGACCAAACCGGGTATGGATGCGGCGTAGCTCGGGTTCCGTAAAGAAAGTCGTGTTGTCGAGGTAAAACCATGGATGTCCCCATCTGCGAACGACGGCGACGGTGATGCCATTCTTTCCGATCAACTGGTTCGTAACGTTGTTCAGATAAACGCCCAGTCGGTCCATGTCCTTCAGACACATAAGGAACGGGGTGTCTGAATCCATGACATGAAAGTCGACTGGTCCGAACGGGACGTCAACTGTGATCGTTCCCAATGACTCAATTAGGGGTCCATCTCCGAATCTAATGTTGGCTTCACCGGCTCGGCTGTTGTCCATCTTGAGATCTCGGTCGGGAAAGCTTCTCATGAGAGCTTGGCATTGGCCTTTCCCTACAGTGGACATTCTGGCTGCGCCGGTGTCGGGGATGATGCCTGGAAAACATCCTTGGTGTATCGGTCCAGGACAAATGTAGTACTGTCCTTTGGTTCATCGACAGGGGGGTAACAGGAAGCAATTCGATATTGGCATGCTTGGTTCGCCAAGTATGCCGCGGCTAGTCAATGCTGGGGTTGATTTCCTCCGTTTCGAAGGCGGCGACGTCTTGGTCGTCGTCCTCCGACTCCGAGCTTTCCTGCTCAATACCTTCATAGCCCGTCAAGAACGTGGTATATTTACCCTTGTTCTTGGCCTTCTGGGCTCGCCATCGTCCCTTGGCTTCTTTCTGCTCGTCCTCGGGATGTTTGGTGGACCAACATCCCTCCTTCTTACATACCCAACAGCGACGCTTCCAGGTCTGGGTCGTCTTCCTCGATTGGTACCGACCGCCTTTGTCGCTGCGGTGATACCTTCGTTCAGTATAAAACTGGTCGAGGTCCTCGTCGCTGTCGTCGTCAACCATGAACTGGCGCGCTCCCTTGATGTTCTCAAAGGTGCCGATTGACGCGCGGAGCTTGCTGGCCAACTCCTCGAACTGGTGTGACGGAGTGAACAGGCATGCTGCAGCTGGGGCACATTGCGAACAGCACGTTGCGTGGCTGCGATAAGTTGCTGCTCACCCCTGAAATCTTTTCCAAGGGCCCGTTGACACAGCATTAACTTATCTAGCATGATCTGCAGCACTTCAAGGTCGGACTTTCCTCGTTCTTCTTCTCAGCCTTGATGCCAAAGAAGGTAATCGAGGTCCAGTCATGATGGTATTGGACCTTGTTCTGCTCCGTGTTGAAGTGTCGCCCATAGCCAGATACATGTCCGTGAAGCACCAGTGGCGGGGTACGTTGTGTAAGAAGTAGATGGCCGCTCGTCCAGTGAGGATCGTGGAGAACACGGCATGGAACTGGGTTTGACGGATCCCAGGTGTAGCATACGTCCAGAAAGAAGCGAAACTTGTCTTCCAGGACGTCGTAAGGTTCTCCAGTGTAGTTGTTCTCACTGTTCCAGGCCTTCTTGAAGTGGCCGACGATGGTAGGGGGGCACATCTCGTTGGGGACTCGAGCAGGGGGGACGTCATAATAGGTGTCGCCTTGTTGGTTTCCGACAGGCATAGGTACGGGGGTTGGTTCAACCAACAAAGGCTGTGGAGCCGTCTGGGAGGAGGAACCGTAATTTCCGGTATGGTGACTTCCTCCTCCTGGTGCGGCGTTTGGTGGGACCGCCGGTGTCATATACGGACCATCCGGTGGCGGTCCGGGAGGTCCATAGACATTTCCCGGCAGTGGGGTTGGGGTTGTCCTCCTCGTGTGGGACCAGGTGTGGACCGCTGATCATACCTCGGGGTTCAGCGTAAGCTGGGATAGTAGGGTATTGATCAGCCGTAGTGGGCTGAGGGAGGCGGAGTTGCCCTTTGAGGGTACGGGGCGGGGAAATGGATGTGTTGGGCATCCAAGGCTCCGATTGGTTACGTGGGTTGCCTTGGTTGCCTTGGGGCTGAACGAAATCAGCGGCGGGGGTCTGGGTGCTGGCTGTTGAGGGGCTGTGTCACAGGGGCTGCGGTGGAGGGGGCGGTGAGGTGTGGAACACGGACGACGGGTTACTGGGGGCAGCAGGAGGTGGGTGCGCATGCTGCGAAGGTGATTCGTAGCGTCGTCGAAACGGGGCTGGGGTGGTTCCATTGGTGTGGTGGACACCACCGGATTCGGCCCGTACCCGGTTGGCTGGTTGGGCGTCTGGGGGCGAAAACCGTGGCCGTTGCTGCATCGTGGCGTGTGTGCGTGTTGATGCAGGTAGTTCCGGTAGACCACACCCTTTCGGTCCGATGTACAGACGCTCTCCATGCCAACGCATTGGGCCATCTCCATTTTGCCTCTACCAGCTCGTCGCTGTTCCACTCTGGTGGCTCTCGCAGTGACAGGAGGTTTGCTAGGGATTCAGCAACGCTGGTGTTACTTCTGCCCATGTAAATGCCTCTCTGCATTAGTGCGGTCCTCAGAGCCGAGCGTAACTGACGTGGCATGGTTTGAAATCATTCAGGGTGAAACCCTTGAAGCGCTCCTGAACTCCTCCATGGTTTCCTGGTTGTGCGGGCGTGTGACTCACTTCTGTCCGTCACGTCCAGGTCCGCCAGTGTGATCAACGCCCATGTAGCCTTCTGTTGGGGGTGGCAGTTTGCGGGTCTATCTCCTCCCATCTTACTGCCATGGGGTCAAAGTGCTTGATGAAGGAGGCCGGGGTGACCAAGTGGCCGGGGATATGTCTAATCAAAACTCTGAGCTCATCCATGTTCTCTTGCTCAATGGGGTCAAGTTCCTTTCGCGAGCTTGCGCCTGAGCCGAACTTTCAGCTTCTTGCGACATGATGGATACTGTAGGTTCAAAGAGATTTGATGTAATAAAACGATATCCTGGCATAAACAGGAAGGTATCGTGTGGAAGGAGGGGTGCTGTTGTCGCGTGTGTTGCTGCGATGAAAGTCCTTCGTGTTGTCGCAGTAGTGACTCTTCTAACCTTGCTAATCTGTGTTGTTAACTCTAGCAACACTGATCAGTGTTGGTAGGTACGTACGTAAATGAAGTAAGGAAATAACAATAAAAGCAATCGCGATGGGGTGAGACTGGTGTTGTATAAATTGTCTAAGGAGGAAAGACTATTTAACAGGGAGACCGTGGGAAAGGTCTCCTTTATATACCCGAAGGTACATAGGTACTTCCTCCTCCTGAGGTACGTACCACGAAGTGGTACGTACATGTGTCAATCTACGTACGTAAATGAAGTAAGGAAATAACAATAAAAGCAATCGCGATGGGGTGAGACTGGTGTTGTATAAATTGTCTAAGGAGGAAAGACTATTTAACAGGGAGACCGTGGGAAAGGTCTCCTTTATATACCCGAAGGTACATAGGTACTTCCTCCTCCTGAGGTACGTACCACGAAGTGGTACGTACATGTGTCAATCAACCATCACTCACTCTATTTTCTTTTCGCAATCAATTGATTGCGAACTGCTAGCTAAGTTTCTCGTTTCACCCATCCTTCTAATCTCAAGTCAATCTGGTTCTCTCCACTAGGTTCCGCATAGCCTCATTGGGGACGCTTCGTCATCGCGTCCGCGGGTTGCACGATCCATGAATCCACCGAATGTCATCAATCTCCCGGTTCTCGTAGGACTGCCTCAGCGCCATCAGGTCGATCATCAGCCTTTTCTCGTTGGTGCTTCCCATTTGTACCAAGCACTGGTACAGCGACAGGGAGTCGGTGCACAAGACGAGAGGGGCTCTGGGGAGTGAAAGTCGTTCCAGGACAGTGTTGATCGTGTGGTGAACAACGTAGCCGACGTCGAAGCCTTGGACCATTCCGTAGATCTCACTCGCAAGTACGCTGCGAGTGACTCGCTTGCACTTGGTGGATGACCAATGGATGATGTTACCAGTGACTCGTACCTCATTGTCTCGGTCGGTGGGACCCTCATTGCCTAAAACAATGACGTACCCGATCTGCGAACTCAAGTCCTTATTGTTCGCGAAAGATCCATCGACAAAGACATAAAGGCGTAAGTCCTGGGGTCCAGTTCGACATAGCGAAGCCCACGTGTCTGGTTGTCCATTTGCCACCTGATCCTGGCGTTGAGGGCCTTAGCTTCCTTGGGTCCGGGTTCGAGGTGTTGGGCCGCCGTAGAGTAATCGAAGGCTGCCTCGGGCTGACATATGGAGGCGATGTATGCACCTCGGGCTCGTTGCTCCACGAATCTCTTGGTCATGTCGGGGCTTTGACGTTCAGTAGTTCAAGCTTTTCAGCCTGACCTTCTGCGTAGTTGTTACGCCAAAGTCCTCATCGTGGACCGTAATGCGTGAGCCATTGAAGTCCTCGGTTCCGGAGTCCATGATCTTCTGGGGGCGCGCTCTGATTCCAGCCTTGCTGAGAGCCTTGTCTTCAGCAGCAAGGAAGTCCGTGGTACCGACATTGAGGGTATCATCCGTCTGAAGGCCAGTGAGTCCGAACGGGTCTGAGTCCGTTATGAGTAGGCAGGGGTCGAAGGCTGATGGTTTCATTCGCAATTTTGTTGATGGTGACGCGAATAAGTCTCAAACCAATAGGTGCCTGACTCCGCGAGACCATACAGAGGTTTGACCACTCGCAATAATGTT